>UCOH01000243.1:0-18010 GCA_900474275.1 Synergus japonicus
TATATATATATATATATATATATATATCTCTCTCAGAGACAATTATTTAATTCAGATTGTAGATCATTTTCTGATTTGAAATTTTTATGCAGTATGTTTAAATCATTCCCTTTAGACTATTTTTTAATAAAAATCTTTTTTTAAGAGGAACTTTAAACTTAAAAGCTTACCTTTGCAGCTCTTTCATAAAAAATCCGCTCAGCTTTGTCGTAAGTTGGTTTATCCAACCAAACCTTTTCCTGTGCTAATGCAGTTGCTGCCATTTTATTTTAGATATTTGAATATGTAGAACGGGAATGGAATAAATTCTGCAACAAAATATACAAAAAAACTATCAAATTTCAGAAAAATATCTTATTTCTTAAAAAATAAAAAATAAGTTTGATTCTTTAAAAGATTTTTTGATTTTTTTTGATAGTCTGTTAATATATTAATAAACTCAAGTAAGTGAAATAGTATTAAAAAATTAAAAGATTTAAGATCGTCAAAAGACTGTTTTATTGTGTAAAAATATAAATACACGGTTAATTAGAATTATTCTTATTACAATCTCAATTATTAACTAGAATAAAAAGCTATTAATCACAGACATTAATTAATCTTTTGTCAATCGTCTTCGTCACTAAAAATTTCAGATTTAAAATTAATTATACCAGAAAACCCAGGTTTGGGAAATCTAAATTCATAACCAGAACTTTCTACTTTCTTATCACAATCCTTCCTTGTAAACTCGGCTAGTAATCCATAAATTGCATCCTGTTCCTCAATATTATCAGGAAGAACGCAAGGATAGATTTCCTTCGCGGGAAAATACTTTAAAAATGCTTTCAATTCATTACAAGAAGCATGCGAAGAATAACAAACTGATAATTGTCTTTCTTTATTGTCATCCCAACTTGCAATCACGCCAGAGTCTAAATTTCCTCCCCATTTTAAAACAGAAATGTGAATTGCTAAAATATTCTCATCATTCACATCAGGACGACATGGAAGTCTTCCTTTAAAATCCCTAAAATGTAAACATCCATGTAAGGGTGTACTATTCGGATTATTAGTAATATAACGACCAATTTCATCGATTTGTTTATATACTTGATAAACTGAATCCTTAACATGAATTTTTCTTTTAAAATCATTTGAAATATCCTTAAACACATATTCAAGGCCATAATTGTACGGTAATTTCAGAACAACGATATTTTTTGGGTCACGATTAAGCCAATCTCTCGTGGCTTTTCGAATTTCAACAACGCTTTCTTTCCTTGTTGGAATGTTAGAATACTCTACTTTCAAAAATGTTGTGTCTAAGTAAATTTTATCGAATTTCTTGGGATATAAATTTTTACCGACAGAATCATGTAGAGGTTTTAGTTTAGAAAAATCGTTTGCATTAATTCGAAAATCGCCAGTGTATAAAATTTTCATTCCGTTATATTCGAAAAGAAACATAACTGAACCTGGACAATGTCCAGAAGGAATTAGTGTTACTGTAACAAATATAGTAGCTCCATCTTTTCCTTTAAAATCTATTACAACCGGACTAAGTGTAGATACACTTTTTATCCTGGGAGATCGATCTAAATTATACAGTGCTTTTAATATTGCCTTGGAAATATTACTGCAGTACAAGGATTTATTATCTTTTTCTAAATTATTTATAAAAGAGCTATTTAATCCTTTCATATGGTCTGCATGACAATGACTTAAAAAATAAACAGATGCGTTAAGGTTTTCTTTATTCTCAAAACGATCCACCGAGATGCCTGGTATTTCTTCAATAGGCCCAGGGAAAGTCGACATTCTGATCACCAGAATCTTTTTGGTAATTCTGTAAGTCAAAGGTTAAGAATCAACTTTGTTTGTTGTATTTTGTATCACAAATTATTGGTCATTTTAATAAAATTCAGAATTTATTCCTTATTACTAGAAGTACAAAAAAGATTCTAATTAAATATCTACTTTTATTATCCATGGGGAGAAATCACTTTTTCGAGTTTTTGGAATAATTTTCAGGGTCAATTTTTCATAAAATCGACTTTTTTAACACTTTTAAATTAAGACTTTTTATACTGCTTCACCTCTCTGATAATCCTCGGTGACCTTTCAATGTCACAAACATAATCTAGGTGAGTGAGTACCTAATTGGGAAAGAGATTATGTAAACAATAAACTAAGCTCTACTCGAAAAAACCTAAAAATTCAATCTTTCTTCTCTCAATTCGGTAAATATTCGAACATAAATGTTTAGAATAATTAGCTGAATGAGAAATCCCAATTTTGGTTAAAATTGCTCCAAAAGAATCTATTTTCAATCCTTCTAAAGCTTTTCCAAGTTATTATATTTCCCGAAAATAAAATCTTAGAAAAATTCTACCTGGAAAGCGTTTAATCTAAAATTCTAAATTACACATCTTCTTTCACATAAAATTAGTCTTTTGACAGGAAAAAACAGATGTAAGTTTTGAGGTTACGTTCACTAAAAGGCGATTTGCAGGATAAGTTAATCAAACACCCAATTTTTAATTCACAAGCAATGCATAAAAACTGATGAACTAACTTTTGTTAATTATTTAATATTGATGGTAGTATGGTAAGTGAAAATGTAGTTATTTCCATCTGCTGGCCATGTGCTGTATCGATCGGAAAATAATGCAAGTTGATTAAAAGAAAATTGCCTTTATGTAAGTTATAAGCCAGGTACTTTTCTCTCTAAATGATTTGATAAATACCTTCAGATTTTTCTGACGACCAGAGACCTTTAATTTTTTGCAGGAATGATCAAAATTTGAGACCCGATGCTGCTTGCGGTTAGTTTCCAAAGAGAAAAAAATACAAAGTGATACACTTACACAGATGCAAATTGCAACTTACAAAGATATATATATATATATATATACAAAATCGAACTATCGAAGCATTTTTGACGTTTCTGCGATGCGTGTGCGCATATGCGCAATGTACTTATAGGCGGTAAATTTAAAATACGCCAATAGTTTTTACACAATGTTAATTAATTTAATTGTTTAGAGTAAGATTAATTTCAAGTAAGGAGTTTAGAAATTTCATTTAAAGTTTTAAGAGTTTGTACAACATTTATAGGATCATTTAATTAGAAATAAGATGAAATTATAAATAAGTCCTTTTCAAGGATGCGCAAACCAGATGCGAATTTAACCACCGTGACTTTAGTCACTTTAGTGAGCTTCCGATTTCCCGTCCATGCGTCCCATGCGTCCATAAACAACATAAACCAAACAAACATGGCGACGCAAGCATCACCTACAAAACTCAAGGAATTGAGATTGCCTATTTCTCGAGTGAAAACTATTATGAAAAGTTCTCCTTATGTTGAAGCAATAGGCCAAGATGGACTTTTTTTAGTTACTAAAGCTACGGTGAGTTGATAACTTATTATAATTTTTATCGCATTCTGAAAATTGTGTGCGTCCCGATGCACGACATAAAACAAAAGCGGCTTATTTAGGCGCGAAAATTTAAAAATAACTTTCAAAAACTAAGGTGAAATATTTTTTCTGGAGAAATTGCGATAAGAAAATAGGTTTTTGCGAATTTGGGGAAATATATATGTATTTCTAAACTTACAAAATTTTACATTCTTTTTTTTATGCTATTTATATTTTTAAATAAAATATATTCGTATTAGATTATTTGATTTTTTACAACACAAGAAAATCTTAGTTTCTTATATTAACTTTGAATTTTGATTATTTGAAAATTTATAGTAAAAAAATCAATTTTATAAAAATAATAATTGTACATACAAATTTTTTTATTGGAAAATGTAACGACCAGAAAGTTTCTTTTATGAGGAAGCAAAATGTTAATTATGTAATCAAAATTTTTGTTGAAACATGTAAAACCTAATAAGAACTTTTTCATAAAATTTCAGGAATTGTTCATTCATTACCTGACGGAAGAGGCACATTTGCAAGCCAAAAAAGGGCACAACCTGGACTATAAACACTTAGCAGAAGTTGTTCAAACCAATGAATCTCTAGAATTTCTCCGAGAAATAATGCCAAGAAAAATCACAGTTAGGCAATTCAAACAGATGATGGCAGCCAAGAATGCTGGAAGTTCTTCAGATTCTGATAGCGATAGCCAATCTGACAGTTCTTCGTCCTCCGATAGTGACGAAGAAAATTCAGAAAATGACTCTTCGGATGCAGATGCAAACGAAACGGAAAATAAGGCTAATGGAAAAAGTGAATCGAGTGAAAAAAGCGAGGTCAGTAGTTCTAATGAAAGTGAGGACGAGCAAAAAATGTCAGTTGACAGTTAGGATCTTTAAATATTTAGATAATTACACAAATATACTAAATTTTTTAAGTGCAGTTATTTTGTATCTTCTAATTTACTTAAATATTTAGTTCTGGTTTCCTTAAAAATAAGATATAAAATAACTCTCCTTGTATTTAGTAATAATCTGAATTTGTGTAATTTAGAATATTATTTTGTATATCTAGTTAAATGAAATTACATGTTTAAATAAGTATTAATTAAAATTTTTTATTCCTGCATGAAAAACTGCAACACTTTTAATTTTTTTAAACGCCAATTGTGGAAGCATACATCAATTTAGACTTCAATTATTTATAAATGAAAACTTTTAATGATGTAAATTTTAATAAACTGACCACATTTTTTTTAATTTTGTGTGTATTTCTTTATTCAAACGTGCATTTAAAATTTTTAATCAAAAAGAAAAGAAAATTGCATTTTTATTTACATAAATTGATTTTAATAGGTTACAATGAAGCTATTTACATGAACGTAGAGATCAAACTTTTCTTGGAAATTGGAATGACATGCTACATTTTGAGAATAAACTTAAGTTATTTTCAATTTTAGTCTTGATGTTCTTTTCTATAAGGTTCATCCGCATCAAATCCATCTTCACTTAGCTTCTTCGCTAGGAAATAAATTTCCGCTAGCGCAATAATTAACGATATTATGATTCCTAGTAATAATCTAAAACCAAAATCCAGGTCCCCCACGATTAATTCTATACCTAGAAAACCAAAGGCGAAACCAGCCAAAACCGAAGATACGAATTGGAAAACCGCGATGAGTTGTTTGTTCATTTCTTTCACTAAAATAAATAAAAATATTATATCATTATGTTTTTTTAATTCTAATTATATTATAGTTATAAAAAGATTATTTTTGTCTTACTTTGTACAGCTATTGAATCTTCAGGAAAAACTCTTCGATATGGATTAATGCCTTTAGTCATTGATGCATAATCCCTTGCATTTTGTTGAGCTTGAAGTTTTTCCAACCTCGCCACGAGTTCCGGGTTTCGAGGTTTTACTTCAGGTTCAGGTAAATTCACATCAGCGCCCTCTAAAAGTTCGTGAAGATAAACCTTACTTTCAGAAGATTTTCTTTGCTCTTCTAAATAAGAGTTCAACCATTTCAGGTCCTTTAAAGTAAGAAGAGTCTCTCCCCTTTTGCTATAACTTTTCAATGCGATTATGTTTTCAGGTACGTCCTTTTTCTTCACCTGCTTAGCGACGAAGTCAATCAGTTTAGCAGTCGGTTTAACCTTTAGGGCGTGCTCTTTGATTGGTTCGACAAACATTATAATAAAAATGTTTGCAACGAAACTTAAAAAAAAAAAATAAAATTGTCTAAATCAAGTTTATAAAAAATTTTCTAAGCAAAAATAGGAAAGGCGATAATAAATTAGACTTAGTTTTCCGACTACCTACTATTTAAGTAGATATAGAAAATTCAGGGATCAATTATGGAGTAATATGTAGTTTCCTTTCCAAATCGACGTAATATTCCTTTAGCTCGTTTTTCTTTTCAATGAATTCTTGATCGACTTTTTGGCACTTTTCGCTCATCTCATTAATAAACTGTTCCCATTCTGCCTTTCGTAGTTCTCTTCTGTCCTTTAATTTATTCTCCTGAAAATGAAAAATTCTTTTAGGAATTTAGGTGAGAATATGAAAGTTTGGTAAAATGATTTTTGTTTGAGAGTTGATGAAATTAGTTGATGATTTTCACGTACAGTATTAAATTTTCCTTCTCTTTCAAGAACACCTTCACACATACTCAGCGCTACGTCGACATTTGCTTTCAAACCAGGCAATTGAAAATTTCCAAGTTCGACTGCTCGATCCAACTGATTCTGACCAATATCGGTTGAATACTCTATAATTTTGAAGAGCCGTTCCACCTCCCTGTCATTCCTTTTGTCCTGTAACCCAAGAAGAAACGTGCTCTAGTTATTTTAACTATTTTAATTAGAATTTAATTTAGTAATGTATTTAAAAATAAAAAATAATTTTTGCATCTCCTATATTCAATTTTTCAATTTAATAATGCTTAAATTTGTAAGCATTCAAAATTCAAAGCCGTCAAATGTTTGAAAACTCAATTTTTGTTTTTAAATTGAAAGTTTTTTAGGTATATTAGACTTTATTAGACTTTTTAGGTTTATAGATTTTATTAGCGTTTTAAAATTAAATTATCACCATAATAAAAATAAAAAGCGTATTCTAGATAAAATATAGGTATGTATAATGATTAAAAAAAATGAAAACAATAAAAGTAGTTCACGTACGAAATTTAAATTAAATTTATGTTTTAATCATTTGAATTATTTCTTATGTAAATAATTAAATGTGTAAATTACGTTAACTGGTGGAGATTTTAAAAGATGTAGATATTTATGGATAAAATTTAGCTAAATTTAATTAAATGAATACCATAATATTAGAATAAAATAAAATATAGTGGTTAAAAAATCTAACCTATGAAAGTGTCATTCTAAACTTTTACAGTTGTTATAGATGTTGAAATTTGAAATTATAATAATGGAAAAAATAAAAGTAGGAATAGAAAAGTAGTTTTACCTGAAATTCTCTCAAAAAGAATGTAATTTCGCCTTGAACGAAGGGCCGATGATCAAAAAGTCGAGTCCAAATTTCACCAATGTCTACGAGAAAGGAATAACGACCACCACAAAATAAAAAATTTTATTATAATAATATCACTAAGAAATAGCCTTTATGATTATGTTTAGTGAAAACGGAATGATTTATGATAGAATTTTAATTAAAGTTATTATTCACACCTTTTACGACAGAAGCCATGTTTTGGAAACATCTCGTGACTGAAAAAAACGAGTTTCTACGCAGATGGTCTGCGCATATTTTGATTGGCTGCACTGGCATTCAAAATTCGCCGCGAAAAAAGTGAAATTAAATCGCAGTAATGGAAACATATAAGTTATTTTTAATTAAAAATGGTACCATTTACTATTAAATTTAAATAATAATATTATATTAGAAATATATAAATATTTAATTCATTATAGGAATTAAGTATAAACAATCACATTTCGCAAGTATATTAAGTTTATGATTATTTTTTTATAATATTGCCAGCCCTGCATTTCAAATATTAAAAAGAATTTAGAATTGGCAAATTTTTCTTTCTTGCTGAAAATAGAACTTCATTATTACAAAATAGAAATGAATAATAAAAATAATATAAGTAAATAATATGAACAAAGCATCATGGTACTTAATATAATTAAAGGGGAGATATAGGTGAATTTAGAGCCTAATTGTTTTTGATAATAATAATAATAATAATAATTATTACATGAATTAACATTTTTGTTAAAAAAAAAGATTTTTTTAAATGTCTCATACGTTCATATATTATGAATCATTGATCGCAGTGCTTCATATTATTGTAATATGAGTGTTTATGCAGAAATCAATATCTATAAATATCCATTATTCTCAGATGACCAAAAAAAAGTATATCAAACATTTTCTTGCTTCAGAAATATTTATTTGAATATTTTTATACAAATAAAACATTATTTCATTTGTATTTTGCTAAAGCTTTCTCAAAAGTAATAATAAGGTCTTATAATAATAATAATAATAATAATAATAATAATAATAATAATAATAATAATAATAATAAATTTATTTTCAAATAGTGAAAAACCCATTTTCCTGAAAATAGTTTTTCAGAAAATTACTTACATTTCTTTCTAAATCAAGAAAGTCTCCGCTTTGAAACTCGATATATTTCGTTGATATCATAAAATATTAAAAAATAATTTTTTCAGTGAATATATGCATACATATTCTACGTGAATTCGAGATGGAGAAGAAGACACGTAGCACGCCAGGGATGTGTTAAAAAATGTATACTTACAAGTTTATTGTTTTTGCTCAAAGAAAGAAAAAATTATATTAAAAAAAATATTTACAGAACGGATAAGAAATGTTAAAATCCAAATAAGATTTCAAAAATAACCGAATAAATCAATTTTATAAGTAATTTTAAAATATTTTTCTTTACTTTCTAATAAAGGAGGGGCTTAGTTGAAAAAATATTAATTATCTTTACAATTGACATAATATATAAATTAAAAAGAAATACTTCAGTTTAATAATATTTTTTTAAATTTTTAATTAAAAAAAATTTTTTTAATGTCCTTAAAATATTTTCTTCTTTTATAATTACATACCTGATATCGATCTTAGATTAAAAGAAGGGGCAATATAAAGTTCCAGTTATTGTCATTGTTTTCATTCGATTCTTAGTCTTCGTCATTTCCTTTTGTAGTTTTCGATAAAACATTTTCAATAATTAACAGTGCAAAATGTTATCAACAATACTTTTGATTAATTTGTTGCTCTCAGTCTTTGCCCATGCAATGTAAGTTATAAATATTTTTTATACGTTTTCAATAATTATTAATGAATTAAGTTTTTTAATAAAAGTAAAATTAATAGCAGTTCTGAATTTGATAAAAATTTGCAATTAATATTTTTTAAGGCCTAAGTATGTTCCGAATGGTATCTGCAGCTGTTCAGTTATGCGAAAAGGGGATCTAAACCCAATTCTTGAAAACAATCTTCAAATTAATGTTCCATGCAATGAAGAAGGAGTAGATTCATGCCAGCGACTTTGCGTGGCTTTGGTAATTAGTCTACTATAATTAAATTCAAATATTACTTGTCTTATGAATGTAATTTTTGTTTTTTTGTGAAATTAAAATTTTTATATAGTTAGAATTTTTATAAAATCAAAATTTTATAAAACTAAAATTTTATAAAACTAAAATTTTATAAAATTAAAATTTTTATAAAAAAAAGTTTTATAAAACACTTTTACATATGTTAGCAAATATTTTTTCATTTTAGATTGGACTACCATTTTATTTTTAATGCTAAAATAGTGTCTTACGCCATTTAAATAATTCCTAATTAAATAATATCAATAATTTTAATCTTCGTTCATATCAGAAATAAATTTTACAGGGAGAAAGCGCAAGGGAAAGGGCACCAAATTTAATTTGTCAAAAATTGAATCAGACTGTGGTAGATCTCCAGGTGACTTTTTTTTTATGAGCTCTTTTCGTACTGAACAATATTAAATTTATTATATTTTAAAATTATTATTAATAGTAAATATTAATATTATTAAGATTATTTAATAATATTAGTAAATATTAATATTAATATTATTTAATATTATTTATTTATTTTATTATTTATATTATTAACTGTATTTAATTAAAAAAATATTTCTAGGTGGAACTGTACTCTAAAATCTGTTTCGAGACTGAATGGAAATCAACTGGACTAGAAAGTATAGAACCATTTTGTTGCATGAATGGGAAAGCTATTATTTGCTCACAGATGTAGGAAGAAGAATATTAATCCCTATAATCCTATATATAATCTATCAAAAAATATCATTATATTTCTTTCAGTTGAAAGTAATTATTTGTAGCAATTAGCACGCAAGTAACATTCTAAAGAATATGTGTTACAGTTTGTTAATTATTAATGCTTCCATAATTACCATAAAATATGCAATTTTATTTTACGAAAATGTAAATTGCAAATAAATAAATAAACAAGAAACTTAATTTCTCCTTCTAAAAAGTTATTCGCTTGAACATAATCTGCATTTTGAATAAAAATTAAAATATTCATTGAGCACGTTTTTAAAACATACATTTTTAAAGATTTTTTCCTAATTTAAACTTACTTGAAGATTTCATCGATTATGAACTTCTCCACGACCTCATTAAGGCTCCAACTCGTCGAACCAACCGTTGAAATGTTCACTGAACTGAATTTTAGATTTTGATTACACTATTTACTATTTTTTAAAAATATTATTAAAATTTTACTACGAATATTATTTTGATTGCGAGGACATATTAAAAAGTAGACTGTTCAAAATCAATACTGCTTATGAATAAATAATAATTAAATTTTAAATATTAATATTTAAAATTCGATGTTTTTCATTATCAGGTTTAATTTGATTAAAATCGTATCGATGATTCAAATAAAATTATTTAAATGCTTTTATACAAATTCAATAGACATTACAATAAATAAGTCTTGAATTTTACATTAATTTATTAATTATGTTAATATCTAAAGCCGTTGAAAGTTTGATGCGGCAAATATTACTCTTATACATTCTGTGTTTATATCGGAGAGCGAAAAGTTTATGATCTCATTGCGCTCTGCTTTCAACACTCCAGTATTCAAGACTCGAGTGGAATAACATAACTAGGTTAAATAAAAGTATACACTCTTAAAAATGTTTTTAATTTCACAAGTTTAATGTACAGGAGCATTACGCATTAAATTTAGCCAACTAATAATACAAACTCGAAAAGTTATTTTCCAATTCTTATAATCGGCTTGAATTTTAAATGTTATTACAGAATTTTAAGGAATTTCAAGACATTTTTTTATGACATTATAAAACTTATAATTATATTACATAATATATGTAAGTTGTATACAAAAGTATATCACGCTATTCACAAAAGAAACTACTGAAAAAAACATAACTACCGAGTTAAAATCATTGGAAATCTCGAATCAAGTTCTATTAAATCTTTAAAAATCGGATAAATCTCCTGAAATCTCTTATAACTTTACGAAAACTTTCGAAATTCTTTTAAATTCTACTTTATAAATTTGATATTCCTACAAATTACATAAAATATTTTAAGTCATAAAAAATATCTTGAAATACGTTAAAATTCGCGAAACTCTCTTAAAATTCCTAGAAACCTTTTTAAATACCTAAAATTTTTAGAATGTTTAAAATCACTTAACATCCTTTAGAGTTCTTAAACATTTTTTTAAATTGTATAATTTTTTTTTACATTTCACGAAATATGCTGAAGTATCTTAAAATTTTACATTAACATTTAAAATATATTTTTATCCTGTAAAATGTATTAAAACTATTAGAAATCTCATGAAATTCGATGATATCATTTTAAAACTTTAAAAGATTCTTTAATTCTCTTAAAATCACTTAAAAATCGTCAAAATCCCATATAATTCGTAAAAATTTCACGAAATGTTTCGAAATTCCTTAAAATTTATTAAAATCTTTTGAAGTTCCTATAGAAACCTCTTAAAATTCTTTTATATTTTGAAATCCCTTAAAATCATTAGAAATCTCGCATCAAGTTCTATTAAATTTTTAAAAATTCCAGAAGATTCTTTAAAAATCGGATAAATTTCTCATATCCCTTAAAACTTTATAAAAACTTTCGAAATCCTTTATAAATTCTACGAAAGCTTTTAGTAATAATAACATATTTTTGAAATTCCTCAATAAAATTATCCGACTTTTATAATCCTACAAATTGCATAAAATATTTTAAGTCATTAAAAATGTCTTGAAATCCGTTAAAATTCGCGAAACTCTTTAAATTTCTAGCAACATCTTGAAATTCCTTAGAACTTGACGAAATCTTTTGTAATCCCTTAACAAATTCGCGAAAATCACATAAAATTCATAGAATCTCATAAAATCCCCTAATATATTTTTATAAAATCATGAAAATTATAAATCTCTTGAAATCCATTAAAACTCAGGGAAATCTTCAAAAATTCCTAAAAATCTCTTGAAATTCTTTAAAATTTTACGAAAACTTTCGAAATCATCTTAAATTCTACGAAACCTTTTAAAGATCCTAAAAATATTTCGGAAGCTCTCAATAAAATTCCCTGAAGAATTTTATAATCCTTCAAATTCCATGAAATATCCCCTAATATTTCATAAAATTACAAAAATTTTAAATCTCTTAAAATCCATTCGAATTCGCGAAAATTTTTTTAAATTCCTAGAAACCTCTTGAAATTCCATAAAACTTGACGAAATTTGGATGGTTTTCGTGAAGTTTTAAGTGATTTGAAAAGGTTTTTGGGTGTTTTAAGAGAATTTAAGGGATTTTTCGATATTTTATGGCATATTTAGTAATTTAAAGGATTTTTAAGAAATTCAAGGGATTTTACCATAATTCAGTGGATTTTCAGAAATTTTAAGAGGTTTAATCAGATTTCATGGAACTTCGAGTAATTTTAATAATTTTAATAATTTTTAATTTTTTTTAATAATTTTAATTCATTGTCAAGGATGTAAAGGGATTTAAAATTTTATCTTAAAATTTGAAGTGATTTGAAAAGGTTTCTGGTTGTTTTAAGAGATTTGAAAGGATTTTAAATATTGTGAAATATCGAGAAATTTTAAGAGATTTTATAGAATTTTAAATGTTGTCATAAAATTTCCAAGAATTTTAAAAGAATTCAAGTAACGTTAATCATTTTAAAAATATTTTACGAAATTTTTAAGAATTTTGTGAAATTTTATGAGTTTTCTTTACAGAATTTTAAATGTCTGAAATGCCTCACTAAAAAACCCCTAAAAATTTGATAACATTTTTAAAAATTTCACTAAATCTTGGATAAATCAGAAAAATCTCTTAAAATCCCTTCATATTTTCCAAAAATCTTTGAAATCCTTTTCAATTAGACGAAATATCTTTAAAAATCGTAATAATCTCTTGAATATTCTTAAAATCATTAAAGATTTCATCAAATTTCTTGAAATCCTTAAAAATTCAACAAAATTCTTTAAAAATCATCTAAATCTCCTGAAGTTCCTTGAAATGTTACAAACTTTTATTCAAACAATTCAAAAGTAAAAATTTCTTTATATTAAAGGAAACTTTTTTTCCTTTTAAAATAATTTTATTTGTTTCAAACAAAGTTTATTATTGTCTCAAACAAAATTATTGTGCATTGTATGATTACCACAATTTCTTTGATTGAAAGAAATTGTTTTCTGGTGTATATATTATTGTTTCGTATTTCATATATAACTTTTGTAGTTTATTTAACAAATTTTAGAATCTTCCAAGAATTTCGAAGGATTATAAAAAGAATTTATAGGCATTCATTGAGATTTTTTCGATTTCTAATGATTTCAAGAAAGTTTTATGATATTTAAAAATGAAATTTTTAAAACTTTCACTAAATCTTGGAAAAATCAGAAAAATCTCTTTAAAATTCTTTTAAATTAGACCAAATATCTTTAAAAATCGTAATAATCTCTTGAATACTCTTAAAATCACTTTAAAATCATGAAAATCCTTTACAATTCGATTAAATCTCTTAAAACTTCCAGAAACCTCTTAAAATTCCTGAAATATCTTAACACACCTTAAAATTTTACGATAGGTAATTACATATATATATATTTAAAGTATCATTTTATCCTTTTTATATCCTTTAACATTAAAATCATTGTCATTGATCCGAAATCACTGCTCTAAAAACAGTGATGCAACAAAATGTTACATTGCATACATTGTTATTTGAAACCTGATTGGCTTTTGAATGATATAAAATTATTAGAAGTAAAAATATTGGTTTGCTAGGTAATCTATTACTGTAAACTTTGAAGCAGGATTGTGTGTGATGTTTATGTAATATTTATAATATTATAAAGTTTCGCTGAAGTAAAATCTGAAAATAATAAATAATAAATAATAAAATACGTAAAATACAAGAGAATATTTGAGTGAAGACTTCAAATTGTAAAACTGCATTGCCACTCGGACGTTCCAGGTTTCGTATAGCCCTTCGGGGGTTAAGAATGGTGAATTGGGGTTGCTGCTACATCGAAGCAGCCGAAGGACAGAGCGGGATGAAAGGAACCCGATCTCATAGTGGAGGATTGCGAGATTGGGGCAGGAGAGAGTGAAGGGGTGAAGTTGAAACGGCATTGTGCCATCACGTGCGGCCACTCGCTATAACAACGCGAACGTTAGCCCAATAATGCTTCTCTACATAGTCTATATTCACTGGTGTTCATGTAATAAGTATATTATATTACAAACGGTTACGTCATATATTGGGGTGGTACACAAAATAACAATGAAACTGACACTATACACTTGAGGGTTGTTGAAACAAAGGGTTCATTTTTTTTAAAACTTACATCTCTACTAATTCTAGAAATAACACTTGATTTTACAAAGAAATTCACAATTTATTTACACATTTCAAATAATAATAATAATAATAATAATAATAATAATAATAATAATAATAATAATAATAATAATAATAATAATAATAATAACGCACTAAGTAAGTTACTTTTATTCTTTATCAAAAAATGAAGGCAGGGAATGGAATATAGGGGAAGATGTGGCTGAGGTCAGTAGTACAAGTCAATGTAAGATCAGAGAGTGGAGAGGAAGTAGTAAAGGTCCACGTTTAGTCAGCCAAAATTCTTCAATCTTCAGAGGTATCTTTTTATATTAAAGAGAGAATGTTATTATTATTTTTATCCATAATTTATAATTTGAAGGCCTTGCGTTTTCCATAGTTTAATTTTCTAAGGAGTAAATTTTAACTCATTTTTGCAAATATTTTAGATTTATGTAAATTGGTTAATTAAATACAACACTTTCAATTGAAAATCCATCTTTCTGGAATAGTTAATTTTTTTTATTTTTCTATTTGAAACAGTATTGATTGTCAATTTTTTATTATTTAAAGGCAATTATTAATTATTTCACAATTTTAAGTAGAAGTTATGTGTTCTTTTTAATAGTTTTTTTTTTTATCAATTATAAAGAATTATATGGGATTTTAAGGGATGTTCAGTTTTGTGAAATTTTAAGGAATTTTAAGAGGTTTCTGGGTACTTTTAAAGATTTCATCAAATTTTAAGGGGTTTCGAAAAATTCCGTAAAATTTTATGGGATTTTTACGACTTTTAAGGATGTTAAGCGATTTTGAAGTTTGTGAAATTTTGAGGTTTATGAAATTCTGAAAAGTTATGAAATTTTTAGGTATCTAGGAAGTTTAAAAGTACAGGTATCTAGGAAGTTTTAAAAATTTCATTTGATTTAATGCGAGTTTTTAACGATTTTAAGGGATTTCAAAATTTCTAGGAATTTTAATTATTATCATGAATTTTAACATATTTCATGGAATTTAATGAGTTTTCTAATAATTTTAATACGTTTTAAAAGATATAAAGGGATTTTAAACCATATTTATTATAAAAATAAGGAATGTCAACAAGTTTCTGGCAATTTTAAAATATTTGACGGAAATTGAAGGATTATCAAATTTTTAGGGGTCTTTTAATGAGGAATTTCAAACAAATTTCATCATCTTGAACAGATTTCGCAGAATTTAAAAAGATTTCGAAGTTTGTCATAAAGTTTTATATTTAAGGATTATAAAAATTTTCGGGGAATTTTACTAAGAGCTTTCATAAGGTTTTTAAGATCTTTAAAATATTTCGTAGAATTTCAAATGATTTCAAAAGTTGTAAAGAGATATTCTGATTTTTAAACGATATATTTTGTAGAATTTTAAAAGATTTCAAGGAATTTGATGAGATTAATGATTATTTTAAGGGAATATAAATCTTAGGAAATTTCAAAAGGTTTCTAGGAATTTTTAGAGATTTCTCCGAATTTTAACGGAATTCAAGAGATTTCTATGACTAAAAATATTTCATGGAATTTTAAGGATTATAAAATTTCTCGGGGAATTTTATTAAGAGATTTCAAAAGATTTTTATGGTCTTAAGAAGATTTTATAGAATTTAAAAATATTCCGAAATTTTTTGTAAAGTTTTATGAAATTTCAAGAGATTTTTCCAATTATAAAAAGATTTTCTAAAATTGTTAAGGATTTCAGTAACTGTTAAGGAATGGTTTATGTTTTATGATTTTTTTCAAAATAGTTTCAAGATTTTCAAGAGTTTTCACAAGATTTCAAGGGATTTTTATATTTCAAAAGGCCTTTCCAGAGATTTTTAGAAACTTCGGTAGATTTCACAAGATTTTAATAACAAGTGATTTTGAAAAGAAATTTTAAGGAATTTATTCTAATCTGGGGTAAATTAAATTAAATCTCATAAAATTACTTCAAATTCTTTAAAAACTTTGAAATCTTCTCTAAATGTCCGAAAATATCTTA
Source organism: Synergus japonicus (assembly GCA_900474275.1). NCBI lineage: Eukaryota > Metazoa > Arthropoda > Insecta > Hymenoptera > Cynipidae > Synergus > Synergus japonicus. The sequence continues at coordinate 16,341 of UCOH01000243.1, forward strand.
TAATTCCTTAAAATTCCTCAAAATCAATTCAAATATCTTGAAAACTCGTGAAATCTCTGAAAAAATCCATTGATAACTCTTTTCAGCCCTTTAAAAAATCCCTCTAAATTCCTCAAATCAATCAAAATCTCTTAGCATCCCTTGGAATTTCTTAAAATTACTATAAATCTCTTAAAACCCTTGAATAATTTTTGAAATCTTATATAAAATCTCATGGAATTCCTTAACATTATTTAAAATCTTTTGCAATGCTTTAAAGTCTCTCTAAAACTCCTCTAAACTCTCTAAAATTCCTAAATACAAATTTTATGTTTTGGCAAGAGTGGAAATTGTTTCTTCTTAAATTATTATTCCAATTTTCCAATAAATGTAATAAAAAATCGTCTGAAACTTCAACCCAATGTTATTATTTACTTCATATTCAGGAAACCATGTCCTATAATTAACTATAATTATGACTCGGTTCATTGTTAGCACCATGTAGGAATTAAAACAGCTGCCAACAGAGATTTGTAGCTCGATAGATATATATGTATAGTAGGATGAAGTACTTCGCTTGAAAGCAAAGTGGAAATGTTAAGGGGTGAGCATCAAGATCCGTTGATCATCTGCAAGCGCAACCATGTTTCAGACGTATCTCTAACTGTAATGGACATGTATATATCTGTCTAATTGTCTACTTTGCTACATACACATGGAGGTCGATTGCCATGTTACTTCCTTGACACATCGGCATAGGGTTGGGCGACCTATATCTGTGATCAACGAACCGAGGCTCTGTGTGGGTAATTTGTCGTCCCGTATTCCATATATATATATGCTTTAGGCTAACACATTACCCCTAGGGAGACTTCCGGAAGTATTACAGAAGAAAAACTTTCGATACTAGCGTTTTATTTTCATACATTACACATATGCTATTTTATTGTTCATTACTGCTGCTGAACTTTTGCTGTCTTCCCAAAAATTACCGAAAGAAGAATTTTATCGCTACTTTATGGCTGATTAAGGGATTAGGATTATACCATCCTGGTGATCGAGAAAATAGGTATAAAAATAAACATTTGATTCGACGCAGTTATTCATATATAATAATTTATAATAATATATAATAATTTGAAAGAATAACGAATGAAAAGAAATGGAAATTAAATTAAATTAAATTAAATAGCTAATCTGTTCTAAAAAGATGATTGAGTCGAAGTCGAAATATCGTAACGCCGAACTGTAAATTCCGCGTAAATTGAATTTGGTTTTGTTAATAATCATTTTGTCACGAGTCTAAACTCAAAATACATTGAAAAGAATAGGAATTTTATGGAATTTTTTTAAGATTGATTGGGAGATAATGGGATTTTAAATGCTATCGTAGAATTTTATTGAGAAATTTCAAAAGCTTGATTGATGATTTTTAAAATATTTTGTAATAGTTTTAAGGATTTCATGGAATTTGATGATATCTTTAATGATTTTAAGAGATTTCAAGAATTAATTGAGAAATTTTCAGAGTAAGCTAGAAACTTTTACAGATTTTCACTAATCTTAACATGGATTTCAAGAGATTAATGATTTTGTAGGTTTTTGTGTGTATTTTTCATGATTTTTAAATGATTTTTACGAAATTCAAGAGATTTTTAGGATATTAAAACGATTTTGTAGAATTATATGGG
>UCOH01000243.1:18030-40926 GCA_900474275.1 Synergus japonicus
GATTTTCACTAATCTTAACATGGATTTCAAGAGATTAATGATTTTGTAGGTTTTTGTGTGTATTTTTCATGATTTTTAAATGATTTTTACGAAATTCAAGAGATTTTTAGGATATTAAAACGATTTTGTAGAATTATATGGGATTTTAGAATATTTCGTGAAATTTTAAGGGATTTTAAAAGCTTTGTAAGAGTTGTATGAGGTTTTAAGGAATTTTATCAGATTTCTAATATTTTGAAGTGATTTCGAGAGATTTTTTTGATATTTTAATGATTTTGTGAGAATTTTAAAGAATTTCATGGAATTTGATAAGATTTCTATGTAATATTTTTAAGGGATATAAAATATATAAAGAGATTTTAAAGTTTGTCATGGAATTTCAAAAGGTTTCTAGGAATGTTTAGAGATTTTCATGAATTTTAAGCGATTTCACGGGTTTTCAAAGGTTTCTTAGAATTTTTAGAGATTTTCACAAAGTTTAATATAGGTTTTAAGAGATTAGAGAAATAAAATGTAATAAATTATATAATATTGAAAAAGAACATAAATACGCGCGCGGAGCGCGCTTTTGTTCTTGTATTAGAAATAAGACGTCATTTTTTATATAATTTCTTTATTCGGTATCATTTCAAATTATTCATGAAAATACTATGTAAATGTGCAAGATAATTATTATTTTATATACTTAATAACTGCGTCCCAAAAAATTTTTATTTTTTATTTTTTATTTTTTTCCGAGCGCAACCCTTAAAGCTAAGACTTTCTTATCCCTGCGTTATGTTTCCCCCAATAGTATCAGTCAGGCATCGAGGCGGAAAGCGGTTAATCAAGATTTAAGGATAGAGTAACTTATGAGGAACGATTGGATGTATTTCAAGCAGAAAGTTTGGAGACTTGGCTAAAAGATTCGAGGATAGTCGCCAGCAATAGGGTTCATTAAGAATGATGAGGCAAACATGTTTACGAGCGTCATGGTCCATGGGATGTTCTTATTATCACAAGAATTTAAATAATCATGTTTTTACATTCTCATTTTTTTAATATTATCGTGGCCACAAGATTCAATTCAATTCTTCAATTTACGTGACTTTTTCTGATTTTCAGACAGATTTCCCTGACAGAAAAGTAGTAAAAATGCGAATAAATTTTCAATAATAATTCTATTGTTTTTAAAAAATGTCGCATTATTGTAAAGGCTTTAAAATTCAGTAAAATCTTATTTGAAATCCCCTAAAATACTACGGATTCTTTTGAAAATATAAAGATATCTTAAAATTCTTTAAAATTCCATGACACACTTTAAAAACACTTAAAATTTGTAAAAATCTCTAACATTCACGAAAACCTTGGAAATTTCTTGAAATTCCTAGAAAAATCATAAAATTCCATGAAATCTCTTACAATTTCTTGATATTCCATGATATTTCTTAAAGTTTCACTAATTCTTTTCAAATTCCTCAAAATTATTTGAAATTCTTTAAATTCCACGAAAAACTTCAAAAATTTTTAAAAGTTTTTTAAATCTCTTCAAAAATTACTCAAAATCCTTCAAAATTTGACTAAATCTCTTAAAATTATTGGAAACCTCTTGAAAATCTTTAAGAACATGTTTTTTAATTTACCATAAGAGTAATTTAGTTTCCCCAATTTTACGCTCGCATTAATAAATATTTTTTTCTAAAACTAGGCTATTTTACCTCAATTTGTTCTAAATGGAGATAAATGACCTAGTTTCAGCAAAAAATGTGTTAATTACCGCATTCCATTAAAATTCGCTGAAATATTTTGAAATTTTAAGAAAAATTGTTTAATTCCTTAAAAGTAGACTAGAATATTTAAAATCTCATAAAATCCCTTAAAATCTCATCAATTTTTTAAAATGTATTAAAATTTCACAAAATCTTTTAAACATCAAAAATAACTTTTGAAATTTTTTAAAATTCCATCAGGTATATTAAAATTCCTTAAAATAATTTTTATAATGTGGAAATTTCTTTAAATCCTTACAAGCTTCTTAAAATCCTTTACTATCATTAAAATTTCTTGAAATCATTAGAAATTCAAAGAATCTCAAAGAATTCCTGTAGATTCTTTTTATAATCCTTCTAAATCCTTGGAAGATTCTAAAATTTGTTAAATAAACTGTAAAAGTTATACATGTAATACGAAAAAATAATATATACACTAAAAAAAATTTCTTTGAATCAAAGAAATTGTAGTATTTATACAATGCAAAATAATTTTGTTTGAGACAATAATAAACTTTGTTTGAAATAAATAAAATTATTTTAAAAGAAAGAATGTTTCTTGAATATAAAGACATTTTTACTTTGAATTATTTAAATAAAAGCTGTAACGTTTCAAGGAACTTCAAGAGATTTTGCTGAATTTTTAAGGATATCAAGGAATTTGATGAGATTAATGATGATTTTAAGGAATTGCAAAAGAGATTTATAGGAATTTTTAGAAATTTCCCCGAATTTTAACGGTTTTCAAGAGATTTATGCTTTTCGTAATTTATTTAAATAAAACGTCCATAATTTCGATTTCGTGATTCTAGTGATTTTAATAAGTTTCTAGGAATTTTAAGAGATTTTCGTGAATTTCAACAATAATTAATTGTAACTGACTGTAGTTAATATAATCAATTAATTTTCCGAGTGTAGTTAACATAAATGTCAATTTCAATTTTCCCTGACAGCTACTCGCATTTCCCCGACTTCCCTAACAATTTTTTTCCTCCCCTAACATGTGGCCCACTCTGAAGATGTTATTATTGACAGAATAAGTAAAGTACGTTATGTAAGAAGGCTGGAGTCGCTTTAAAATCATGTAGAGCAGCCGAGTTCATCGAGTTTTGAATTTTAAAGACATGCAATGGAAGCTGGAAGATGACTGTTGTTGCTTTGCAGCATTTTTAAGCCAAGTAGCAAAGAGTGGTTGGAGGGTTATTGTCTTAGGTCTCTCGACGAGTACCAACTAGATAGGCAGACGGGCAGGCCGCGTGACTAACCCGCTGCTGCCGCTGCAGCTGGTCGCGAATAATCGATTCGCTAAAATTTCCTTCATCACGGTCATGCGCACCTTATTTCTATCCCGAACTCGGCTGCACACGCACCCCGAGGGTGTGGGATGGATATTTTCGCAAAACATCCGCAGAGTGTCGCCTCCACCGAAACACGAAAAGCGCTTGCGTTCTTAAAACGCGGCAGGGGTGAATTTGAATTTTTCTCAAACGCAGGAGTTCACTGCTCCATGCATGCTGAAAACTATGGTTTAACGTTCACTAGGTTAAGGTTCCCTTCGAAAGGGAAGGGAGTTATAAAGGGAAGGGTGGCAATGTAAAGAGGGAGATGGCATTTAGAACTAAAGGATATCAGTGATAGTATAAGGAGTTATTGCAGATTTAGGAGAGATTTAGAAGATGAATGAAGAAAGGGGTTGAGGAAACTGAGAGTTTGAATCTGCTGAATTTGCTTGGTTGATGACTTAACATTCTCGAGTTGAGAGGATGAAGATATAACAAGTTAGCAATCTGCCCACGGATTTGAAATTTGGAGTTTTGGCCAAGTTGGTAAACCTTGATTCATAGTCGAGGTAAAGATTTTTGGGTAATTTGATGACTCTAGGTCCTCTAGGATATTAATCGGAGGATGTCAAAAGAGCAGCGCCCACGTGCTGATTCTTCTGATCATCTGAAAGGAGATCCATAATCTCGAGGTGATGAGATTCTTGGGTGAAAGTTGAGTCCTTTGTTGCCGGCTGAAGACACTGGATGTCGGAATGATTTTCGTAGATATTGAGGAATCGTCCGGGTCTTAAAATTAATCAGGCCATGAATCCATACTGTGCGGAGGATCGTCGGTTCTGCCGGTTTTTCTCGAGCAGCGCGTTGGGAGGAGAAGTACCTACCAAGCTGAGTGTAGAGAAGGGAGGGCTTGGGGGGTGGTGGTCCACCAGATAGATGGGGAAGTAAAGAGTTGGAGGAACGTCGACGAGGAGACAGGGGCGACAAGGTTGCCGTGGAAGGTGGGGGTTGGACGAGCGGGTTGCGCGAGAGAATCGGGGGTGGAGAGAGAGATATAGGAAGTGGAGAGTGGTGGTGTAGAGCAGAAGAGCGCTGGGGTGGTGGCGTTGGGTTGCCCGGGCGGGGAGCGGCAAAAACGAAGATGGCGGACCTCGCGACGCCCGTTCTCCACTGACGGTTCGAAGAACGGCCGGCGGTACGTGACACCTGCGGGAAAATCCACGAATTTCCATGTCATTTTTCCCCCATGTTGGATGACTCGTTCTCGTGTCCTGTTGTATGTTTCGCTAATACACAGGCAGCCCCTAAATAATAGACGGGCGCCAAAAGTAAAGTGTAGTTTACCGAGCTCCATCCCTTTCTCTCTCTTTCATCTTGTTAGTCAATCTCTTTAAAAGTGATTTTCGGATTGGATTTCGGTTCCAGCTTGTGGTAATCGCGGTTAATTGTTGATCGGGACAAGAGTGTTGTTCTACATCAGAAGGAATATGTAAATTGCTGTAAGAAAGGGATGAGGAATTAATCAGCTGTCAGTGGAATTGACAAATTGAATTGATGTAATGTGTATGTAATATGTATTGATGCTGTTATTGGGGATTGAGGGCTGTGTTTAAGACAGGATTAGAGTGTGGGGAAGTAATAGTGGGTAGGTTGATTGAGGGTTTAGCTTTGAGAAGATGAGTGGAGGGAAGATATCGGTGCGGTAATGACTCGGTGATGATGCATGGAATGCGTCGTTGAGGTGTCATCGAGTGTCGGTTGGCTGTGAAGGGTGGCAAGGGTGGTAAAAGTAGCAAGAGTGGTAAAGGTGGCAAGGGTGGTGTAAGGGTGGCAAGAGTGGTAAGCAAGGACTTGTTTAACAAGCAGAGAGTGACAACTACGGGTGACAACGGTAACGGGTGAATTGTCGGGGTAAATGTGAAAGGGGGAAACGGGTCGAAGTAAAGTTGATCGGATCATTTGAAAGCAGCATTACGATGAAGGTCGAAGTAGAAGATGGATTCGTCTGAGTAAGTCGAATTAATCTACGACCTATCGTAATGCCGCGAAGGTGCGCGCGCGCGGTCATGTCGTAACACACTGCCGTCCTCGAGTCGCGAGTGCTAATACTTAACCTCACTTTCGTATCGCGTAGTAGTGCGTGCTCGACCCTGTCGTGATGCGACCTACATAGCGTGACGTGCTGACAGGTTAGAAGGGACGTGACCTCGTCGTAACTGTTCGAGGGTGTGTCCATGGGGTGTCGCGATCGGGTCCGAGTTTCGACGCATACGCGTTTGTCGGGGTCGTGGTCGTCGTCGTCGTCGTCGTCGTGGTCGTCGTCGTCGTCGTCGTCGTCGTCGTCGTCGTCGTCGTCGTCGTCTTCTTCTTGATCATCGTCGTCTTCTTGATCATCGTCGTGCGTCCTTTGACGGCCGTGATAATCGACGACGCCGAGGAGATAGAGCGTGGTGGTACTGCCGCGTGTTCAGGATGCAGCATGAACCTCAGTGTCCTGTTCTGGAAGCTCGCGAGCCTCGGCAGGGGGACTACGTGCAGCATCAGCAGGAGCAGCAGCAGAAGCAAGAGGGGCAGCAGGTGCTTTCGGGCATCGAGAGAGATCAGAATCAGGATCAGCTGGAAACAGTGGTATCAAGTGGCTGCTGGCCCTACTGCTGGGAGAGGGTGGCGTGCCTGTTGGAGGAAGACGAGGGTTCGTCGGTGCTGCTGTCGCAGCTGCAGCAGCAACAGCGGGCTTTCGATTGTGCACCGCTGGCCCAGGGGAACTTCTAAAAGCCCCGCCAACCCGGACCGTACAGGCAGGTTCCTGGTCCATCGGCCCGGGACACGTACGAGCGGGGCTGATTCCGTCGAGAGGAGACCCGCCGGCGGGCGAGTCAGGCGACCATTTCTCTGGATCGTCGACCTGGGTTCATCCTACAAGACTACGTTACTTCAGGAAGAAAAAACAAAAGAGCAAAAAGAGTCAAGATCGAAAGAAAGGAGACGTCGGATCTTTTCCCGGTGGAGCGCGGCTTGGGAAGAACGTATGCGAGGTGCACAGGGTGTCATCTTGGAAGAAGCTATATGCCAGGAGAGCTTGTTGCCCGAGAGAAGGAAGTGGTTCCGCAAAGAGCTGCCGGAATCAGTGCCGCGTTTCGGTGATATTCAGGGCCGTCGAGTACGGCAATCAGGCGAGAGCCAAAAGCGTACGCGTGAGGCGAAAGGCGGGCTCAGGCCTTCCTGGCAGCGATGCGGGGCCTCCCGCAGCACGGCGTACGCGAACACAAAACGCACAGCCTTTCCTTTTGCACTCCGAGGTATCCTCCTCATCACCGAGCGGCGTTCCTCGTGCCCGCCGCAAGGTTACAGGGTGGGTTCACCAGGAAGGAAGGAAGTCGCGCCTTCGCTCGGCGGTCCTCGACAAGGAGCGCCGACGACAACGACGTGGGGATCTCGCTAGAGTCCCCGATCTCATGCCCATGCGACTCGACCCGCCCCGACTCACGGGACCACCCACAAGAAAAAGAGGAGAGCAATCGGCAAGACAGGCTGAATGTGCTCCAATCAATCTCAAAGGAACTTCTTCCACCTGCAAACTATATTCTTTCGATCACTTCTCCAGAGAACATTCTTGGATCTCTTTCTCTTGCTCCACGAACTGTAAATTCATCGAGAACCGAGGGATTTTTTATTGTCCTTGCTACAGGAAGAAGGGAGAACTCAAGGTCCGAGATACCTCTGACCCTGAACCTCTTTCCGAATTTGATACCAGTGATGTGGCGCGGATACCCGAGGAGAAAGTGTCACAGTTTTCCACAGAAAACCCGTACTCGTGCTGTGTGCCTGCGAAACATCGACGGTATCATCCGTACTGTCGAATCAATTGGGCCACCGAACGAAGAAAGATTCTCTTCCGAAAACCAGCTGCCAGTACAAACAGTTTCATCGCGGGTTACAACACCAATTCCCTTGTGGACGCAACGACAGATGCAGGGTCGAAGTTCTTGGGCTTACCTTTTATCAATGTGCTTGCTTACACTGCCTTTATTCACGACGATAACGACGACGACGACGAGGATGTTGTCAATGATGACCAAGAGACGGGAGGATATTTGGAGAAGGGGCGAAAACACGATAGGGAGAAAGAGGAAGGTAACCGTCAACAAGAACTCCTGCAGACGGAAATTGATCCGCATAAAATCGAAGGATCGTCGCTCGTTAATGATTTACCTGAAACAACCACGTGCGTCGTCGTGCCAGGTGGATATCTCTTCGATGCCTTCAAGTCCACAAGAACTATCGCGAGTGAAAGGAGCGACGAAAGCTTTTTCCACGAGACTGATGTTCGCGATGAGAATTTTTCATGTATTCAAAACAATAGCAAGAAGACCTCTTCACGATCTCACCGTTGTTTTAAAGACAAAGCCTCGAGCGCCGATGACTTTAGTAACGATGAAAGTGACTACTTGTCGAGGAGCAAGAGGAGGAGTAAAAACAAAAGAAATCCCCACACTGCCCGCTACTCAAAGCCATCTATCTACGGATATCGTCAAAGTGAATTCTCCCTCTTCAAGGATACTAATCCCAATTATTCCCCGAAAAGCCGGAAGACAAGAAACTTCCTGGAAGGTTGGGGTAAGAGCCACACATTGTTCTTCATATTGTATCTCCTCGCGCTGCCGCTTCTCTGCTCCACAAATCCTTCAGCACAGGTCCCATCGACCTTGGCGCAAAAGTCACCCCACTCCCGTAACGAGGATTACACGCAACCCAACGTTTCGTCCACGGCGCAGCAGTACACTCCAAATAACAATGGACAACAGCAACATCTGCGCCAAGGTCAGCAGGTTGTCCAAGAGCGTCAGAGAGTGCATCCTTACAACGAATATTCTTGGGAGGTGAACCAAATTAACCCGTGGCTGTCGGCATGTGATCTAGCGGGTCCAGCTCCAGCTGATCTTCAGGGTAGTTGTGGTCCCCCGGAGGTTCCTAAGTTTTGCCCCTTACCCTGTGCGCCGAAGTCACCGGGTGACAGCAATTTGGTCTTTCGTGAGGTCATTGAGAGATACGAGATTGTCAGAGGACAAATTAAGAGGAGGAAATCGAGATCGTGGAGTGGCATGCAGAGATCGACGGGGGACGATAATGATGAGGAGGCGGTGGATGAAGAGAAGATGGAGGATGAGAAGGAGGAGGAGCAGGATGTGGGCGATAATAGGGAGAGAGGGGCAAATCGTGGCGGCAGGATATCGCGCGCGGACACGAGTCCTGGCAAGCGGACGGCTCCGGAACAGTGCCTTTTTTACCTTGAGGAGTCGCACAAGAGAGACATCTGTCGGGATGATTTTGGTCGGGGTAGTCCGCTGAGTTTTTTAACCCCGAGGGAGAATCGATATTGGTTCACGAGTGGCCTGCGTCTACGGCACTGCTGCGAGCACGCGGTGGTTAACGCCCTGACGCCTGGCAAGGATGGTCCGCTTGAAGACGTTTTAAACGGGGGCCGAAAATGCGTCGATGCCTTGGATAAACTGCTTCTAGTCGATGCCCTCGCCGCCAGACTACACTGCGAGTTCGAGGAAGTATTGGCGCGATACGACTGCGGGCAATCGTACTCGGTCATCCACAATTGTACCCACTGCAAGGTCAGTACTCATTTCAACCACATCATTCCAAATTCCAGGATCTTCACCGAAATCGGGTCAACTTTTGGGTAGGGATTCTGACCCGCACGTCTTTATGTATGATTCATTGTTGGGATGATTTTGGTCCGAGTTAGCCAATGCTTCGGATTGAGAGAATCAGAGACAAATGGTATTTAAAGATTATTGTTATTGAAGAAACCACTTTTCAAAACAAAATTACAACAATAGCAAAGTTTGACGATTAATATTCAAAACTAGCTATTCAAATACAGTATATGAATCAAGAAATAAGAATCGCGTACACAGAGTGATAAATCTCTCTAAACCGTTACGAATATCAATCAAATGAATAAAATTTAAATGTACATGTTCGAATAATAATATAAATATTCTCCATTCTAAAAAGATGATTGAGTCGAAGTCGAAATATCGTAACACCTATTATTTTGCACTCGTGAATCGTCGTGTAAGTATCGATAGTGATTTTCGACAATCGATACTTGCCGAATCGTAAATTCCATGCGGTTCAAGTTTCAGACGATTGTTTTTATATTTATTAGAATAATAAAAAAAAATAGTTTCCACTGTTCCCGAAAACCAAAATTTTTATTTATTTACTACGAGCAATTTTAAAGAATTTAGAGGAATTTGCAAAAAATTTTTAATAATTTTTAAGAATTTCAAGCAATTTTATAAGATTTCAAAAATTATAAAAGTATTGAAAAGAGATTTATAGTAATTTTAAGGAATTTCAAAGAATGCTAAGAGATTTTGATTGATTTTAGGAATTTAAAGGGATTTTTAAAAGAGTTGAAAAAAGTTATCCACATATTTTTTTTCCACGGTTTTCACAAAAATTTCAAGATATTTTTACTAGTTTTAACGAATTTTATGGGATTTTACTTGATTTACTCCACATTAACGTAGATTCTAATTAGAATAAATGCTTTTAAATTTCTTAAAATCATCACTTAAAATGTTTTGAAATCTTTTAAAAATGTTTATACTCTCTTCATTTCTTTTGAAATCCAATGAAATTCCTTACAATCACTCATCACTAAAATCTCTTGAAATCTTTTGAAATCTATAGAAATTTCTAAAAATTTTAGGAAAATTCTTTGGATAATTCTTTCAAACTTTTAAAAAAATCAGTTACAATCTTTATAAAATCCCTTGAAATTTCTTAAAAATCCGGGCAACGTCGGATAAATTTTTACTATAATAAATGAATAATAAATAATAAAATTATATGAATAATAAATATAATAAAATTATTTGGCGAACTTTTTTGATATTTTTAATCCAAAAAATGCAAAAAAAAAATGCAAAATAAAAATTCTCTTCAGACTAGACGTCTAAAACTTCAACCCAATGTAAATTCCGCGTGAACTGAATTTGGTTTCGTTGATAATCATTTAGTCACGAGTCTAATCTCGAAATATTATACGTTGAAAATCTAGGAATTTTATGGAATTTTTAAAGATTTCATGGGAGATAATGGGATTTTAAATGTTATCGTAGAATTTCAAGAAGTTTCTGGGAATTTTTCGAATTTTTCACGACTTTGATCAGATTCAATCGGACTTCAAGATATTTTAATGACTTTCAAAATATTTATTTTGTCAGATTTAAATAAGAAATTTAAAACTTTATAGAGAATTTTATTTGGGAATTTCAAAAGCTTTCTATGATTTTTAAACGATTTTGTAGAATTTAGAAAGAATTTCGAAGTTTTTTGTCAAATTTTAAGGGCTTTAAAAAAATATTTCTAATTTATAAAAGATTCTGTAATATTTTTAAGGATTTCATGGAATTTGATAAAATCTTTAATGATTTTGAGAGATTTTAACTAATCTTAACATGGATTTTAAGAGATTAATGATTTTGAAGGTTTTTGTGTGCATTTTTACGATTTTTAAGTGGTTTTTACGAAATTCAAGGGAGTTTAAGGATATTAAACCGATTTTGTAGAATTGTATGGGATTTTAGGATATTTCGTGATATTTTAAGGGATTTTGAAAACTTTGTAAGTTTTAAGAAATTTGAAATTTTAAGGAATTTTATGAAATTTCTAATAATTTTAAGTGATTTTGAGAGATTTTTCTAAAATTTAAATGATTTTGAGAGAATTTTAAAGGATTAATGAAATTTGATAAGATTTCTATATATTGTTGTTAAGGGATATAAAAGATATAAAGAGATTCTAAATGTTACCGTAAAATTTCAAGAATTTTTCTGGGAATTTTAAGAGATTTTAAAGTTTTTCATGGAATTTCAAAAAGGTTTCTAGGAATTTTGAGAGATTTTCACGAAGTTAAGGCGGGATTTTAAGAGATTAGAGAAATAAAATATAATAAATTGTACATAACTATGTATGAATTCTGAAGACTGAACAATTCTGATCGAATGAATTCATTGTCAAATGAATGAATTCTTGTATTGATTGTAGTTTAAGCTATATAAATAGTTTTAAAGTATTTTTAAAATAATTAAAAATGATTAATTGATTATGCATATATGAGAAAGATTGTAATGCCTGCTGCTACTTTTTGTTGGAACAATATTTCCGGATAAAATCGAATTGGGGAGAAATATTTCATTTATTGGAATGTTGAAACCTTGAATTTTGCGGATATTTTATCTGGTAAAAGAAACTCCTAAATCCAGCGGTTAAAATCGGCTTGGGATTGGATTTTCCGCTTGTTTAATATTAATGTTAATTTTTCATCGAATTGAGGAAAAAGTTTTCATGCGAAAGCCGCACAATAGGAATACCCACAACGGGATAATGTACACGTGAAAATCGTCGAGGGTAATTGTACACGTGAAGGATATGTATTCATAGCACATTGAATATACTTTTTTTATACATCCTGAATGAATAGAGGAAAAGAGGAAAAATGAAACTTTAAAGAGACCGCAGGTTTCATAAGAGTGCTATTGCGGTCTTCCGCGGATTCATTTTCTTTGTGCACCTTTTACATTCTGGATTTCATTATTATAGTTGAAAAATCGATTTTCATGAGGGTTTAAAGTCCACTGGATGTAAATTTATTGTAAAGGATCTTGCGATATTAATTCTCGAGTAATTTTGTTTTTGTGCATTAGTCAGGTACTTAATTGCACCAACGAAACATGCTACACGGAATGTGAGTTAGATTATTATTTGTTACGTACGATGGGGGTCTTACTATCCTTTATACGGTTTAACGCAGTTGGCATGTAATCAAGAGTAGATAGTAGTGCTAATTGATGACCCACACTAGTGACGAGACTGACGAGGTACTGATGGAATCAATCTACGCATAAGCCCATCTATTCACTAATGACGTTCAGCGATTCCTCAGAGTTTACACTTGAATTTTAGAATCGTTTAAAACCAGTCTTGAATTATTCTGTGTGGATGAATAAATTAATTTATCACTGCGAACGGACTCATAAAGATTAATAATATTAATAATCATATCTTAAAACTAGCTGTGAAGTTGTATCAACTTTTGTACTCATTCAATGAGCATTTTGCTTCCTGTAAGCAAAAAAAAAAGTTATAGTCGAAAAATCAATTTTACAAAAATTTTAAAACTACATATAACTTGTAAAATTAAATATTTTGTTAAATCCTTCTGATAGAATCAAGGTTTTATAGGGTGGAATAAGTGTGCCAAATTTCATCAATTTCTATACACACGTTCTAAAGATATAGTGGGAACAAAAAAAGGGGACACACACACACACACACACACACACATACATACACGCGCGGACAATTTTTCAGGACATTATATTAGATATATTGCCCTTGAAATATGTTCATAAAAACCTTTTTTGGGAAACTGGATTTTGTCACCACTGCAAAGCTTCCTTTGTGAGGAAGCAAAAGGTATGGCTGAAAATCCCCGACACTTTAAAATTCCCGACACTAGATAATTTGACAGTTTATAAAATTCTTAAAATTAAAAATTCCCGATAGAAAATTGACGTTAATAGAAAATTCCTAACTCTGTAAAATTCTTGACACTATCCCTTCAAATTGTTGTACATATAAATTTGATAAAATTCCATGAAATCCTTAAAAATTCTGCATAATCTTTTACAAATAAAAAAAAACTTCTTGAAATCCCTTAAAACTTTATGACATCCTTCGAAATACTTTTAAATTTTGTACACAGTCTTTTAAAAATTATTAAAATCTTTTGAAATCCCTCAATAAAATTCTTCTATAAATTTTATAATCCTTTAAATTTCATAAAATAATTTAAGTCATAAAAATAAAAGTCTGTTAAAATTCGTGAAAATCTCTTAAACTTCCTAGCAATGTCTTGAAATTCCTTAATATTCTAGGATAAAATTTAAATTCCTTTATATCCTTTAAAATTCATTAAAATTGTAAGAATTCAAATTCAAATTAAAATTTCATAAAATCTTATTTTAAATTCGTTAAAATATCTTTAAATACGTAGATACCTCTTGAAAGTCCTTAAAAATTCACAAAAACCTTCAAAATCATTAATCTCTTAAAATCCATATGTTAAATTTCCTGGTAATGAAATCCTTAAAAAATCTTTTTAATCTTTTAAAAATTAGAAAAATCTTTTGAAATACTTTGAAATTATTAGAAATTTCATAAAATTTAATAAAATACTTAAAAATGCCAATCTTTTAAAAATTATTAAAATCTCTTGAATTCTTTTAAAATAATTAGTGATCTCATAAAATTTTATAAAATCCTTAAAAATGTCAAATAGTCTTTTAAGAGTCATTAAAATCTCTAGAATTCTCTTAAAATTCATGGAACTTCCATGGGTACGTTTAAAATCCCTTAAAATCCAAAAAAAGCGTTTTAAATCTCTTAAAATTTCACGAAAACCTTCGATATTGCTTGAAATTCGTGAAATCCCTTAAAATTCCTAGAAACTACTTGACATTTTTTTAAATTCTATGAGATCATTTAAAATACCTTTATATACTTTAAAATACATTAAAAGGATTAAAAATCTCATCAAGAACTTAAAATATCTTACAATCACTTTAGATAACTTAAAAACGTTTAAAATCTCTTAAAATTCTTAAAAATTACTAGAGGTGTGGTATTAGTTCCGACCGAATTTTCATTGCCTTTTTGGCCATCTTTAGTACACATAATTTTTCAAAATTGAGTTTAATTCTGGAAGAAATTGAAACTTCTAAGCTCTCTTCGAATTTAAGATTTCTCAAAATCGAAATTACTCGGTTTCGACGAATCACTTAAAGGCATGTGATACTTTACCATAAGACTAAATTAGTTATACCAATTATACATTCATGATAATAAATATCTTTAGTAAATAAGCTAAAAATATTTATTATTAAGAATGTATAATTGATATAACTATTTTTCTCTTATGGTAAAGTATCACATGCCCTTAAAATCTCTTAAAATATTTTGAAACTCCCAAAAGTCTCTTAAAATAACTAAAATTAATTTCAAATTACTTCAAGTCACTACAGAAATTTCAGAAGAAGTCAATTATTTAAGAGATTTCAAGTGCCTTCAGACGAATCCAGGTGAATTTAAAATTCAGTGAGATTTCAATTGTCTTCAAGGTCTTCAATCTCCTAAAATATCTGAAATCCTTTCAATTCATAGGAATGAGTTTCAATTCACATGAGTTTTCAATCCCTCGAATAATAATAATAATAATAATAATAATAATAATAATAATAATAATTTTAAGCTTTTGAAAGCGATTAATTTAATTTTTGAATACCGTTGCATAAAATATAGAAAAAATACAGAGAATTCGGCCCTACAAATAAAAATATTGAATTATTAGACAAAAGAGTTGAAATTCGCAAAACAGTTTGTTACTCTAAAGTCTAAATGTAGTCCTAATCTGGCCGCAAAGGGTTAAGGACGTCACAGTACAGATCGCTTTTTTCATTGTTTCGTGATTCGCTCTTTACATTTATCCTCGCTTTCTTGTTATAATGAGAAAATGAGAAAGAGAAAGATATAGAGTTGAGGATGAAAAGAGAGAAGGGTGAGAGGCTCTAGAGTGGGAAAAGAGAGTCTCGGTTCTCTTCTGCCAAAGCAGGTTTGACCCACATTTGCTTGCCTTGCGAACTCGCGACACCGTTTTTCCGTCCACTTCGCGTATTTACGTCGCCGTGTTTAAGTGCCCCTTCGCTACCCACACCGGTCCTGATTGTCTATGTAAGCGAGTTTTACACTAAATTATATATGACACTTGTGGTTACCTTCGTTAAATGTTATATTATCGCCCTGAAAAAATAGCTAGGTGAAAAATATTCGACGTGATAACATAAATTTACGGGAAAATGACACACCATGTAGTTAAGAATGTTGGCACCGTATCAGAGGAATGTTTGATGGGAAGAAACTTTCAGTTACATATTCAGAAAGATAAATCTGTTAAGGTTTCATCTCGGGTTTTGTCTAATAATTTATTTCATCCGCTCACATTTTTCCCTACTTCCTATCTTCCCTGAGTTTATCAACTGCTCATATTTTTACGCAGACGATAAACTTTATGTTCTCATGTCACGAAAGAAAATTAAAGAATATTAAAGATTATTAGAGATAATTAATTCTATATATTGCTCTCCTCTTTAAGTATATTTTTAATCATTCAATTTGTAATTTTATTATACTGGCAATTATATAATTAATTTCTTGTTTTTGCATACCTTTTGCTAGTAAACAAAATATTTGAGAATTTCAACTCTTGAAATATGATTTGTAATTCCTTGTGTATAATTGCAGGTATTTCAATTAAGTTTCATAAAATTCCTTTATCTGGCGAAATTCCTTTCAGTTTCGTGACATCACTTGTTATTCCTTAATATTCTTTAAAATTAATCAAAGTCTCATAAAGTCTTATTAAATCTCTTATAATTCCTGAAAATCCAATGAAATCACGTAAAATCCCTTTAAAGTCCTTACAATAATTTAATATTCCATAAAATATCGTAAAATATCTTAAAGTATTTAACATTCCACGAAATTCTTTTAAATTTCGCAAACTCAATTGACATTTCTTAAAATTACTTAAAATCACTCAAAATTCCATGAATTTTCGTTATATTCTTTAAAATTTTTTAAAATCCAATATAAATTCACCAAATCCATTACAATTTCTGAATATCAATTTCCTTAAAATTATTTAATATCTCATAAAGTATCTGAAAATCGCTTAAAATTACTTAGAATCTCCCAAAATATCATCAGATCCCATAAAATAATTTATAAACCCATGAAATCCCTTTAAATTCATGAAAATCCCATAAAACCTCGTAAATCCCTTAAAACTCATTAAGACATTAAAATAAACTAATATCCTATGAAATACAGTAAAATCTCTTAAAATTACTTAAAATTCCAATCATTTTTACAAAATCACTTAAAATTTCATAAAATTACTCGAAATACTGTGAAATCACTTAATATTTCTAAAATCTCAATCCATGAATCAAATCAAAAGAATTTTAGAATGGATGTGTGTGTATGTCACGATCCAGCAATTTCTTGAAAACGCGTAGAGATATATCTAGTTGAATTTCTTATAAGGGTTTAACAAAATATCTAATTTTACAAGTTTTATATACTTTTATAATTTTCGTAAAATTCATTTTTCCACTATAACTTCTCAAATATTGAAAATATAAAGCTGATGTAAAGAAAATTAAGATATATTTTATCGGGACGAATCGATTGACCTGTATGATGAATGCATTTAATTGAGAACTAAGAAAGTTATGGTTAATTGTATTTTTTAAAAAGTAATTTTTCGACTATAATTTCTGAAATAATTAAAATTTAAAGCTGATGTAAAGAAAATGAAGATTCTTTGTGTCTAGAGGAATCGATTCACCTAAAAGATTAATGCATTTTATAAAAAAGAAGAAAGTTATGCTTTATTGTAATTTTCGAAAATGAATTTTTTGAATATAACTTCTCAAGTAAACAAAATTTAATGCTGATGTAAAGAATACTTAATGCTTCCTCTATGAGGAAGCAAATCATATTTGCTTACAAGAAAGAAAGTGCTCATTGAATGAGTACAAAAGTTGATACAACTTGTTAAAAGATTTTGTGGATTTTTAAGGATTTCATGAAATTTTAAAGGATTTTAAGACATTTCAAGCGAACTTAAGAGATTTTTGTGAGTTTTTTTAAAAATTTCGTGAAATTTTCAAGGATTTCATGGTATTTTATGAAATTTCCAATAATTTTAAAGAATTTCAAGTTATTATTCTGATTTAAAAAAAGTTTTGTAGAATTTTTATACATTTCATGCAATTTTTTTGAGAATTTCTAAAGATGTTTTGATATTTTCACATTTAACGAATTTTAAAAGGTTTCTTAAGAATTTTAAGATATTTTATCGAATTTTAAGAAATTTTGCTGTATTTTAAACAATTTTAAGACATTTACAGAAGATTTAAAAGTTTTTAATGAATTTCAGGTAATATTAAGGAATTTTAAGGGATTTCATCTGACTTACTCCACATGAGAATAAATTCCTTAAAATTTTTCAAAATCACTTAAAATGATTTGAAATCCCTTTAAATTCTTTAAAGTCACTTAAAATTTGATAAAATCCTTTATGATGTCTTGAAATCTTGTGAAATCTATCGAAAATTCTAAAAATCTCTGCAACATTCTTTCAATAACTCTTTCAAACATTTATAAATAAAAAATCCTTTGAAATCTTGTGAAAAGTCTTGAAAATTCTTAAACTGTTTTGAATTCTTTCAAATATCCTAGTAAATAAATAAATAAAAATAAAATGATTTAGGGATCTTTTTAGATACTCTTAATCCAAATAATGCAAAAAAAAAATTTATATAAAATAAATAAAAAATTTTCGTCAAACTAGACATTAGACGTCTGAAACTTCAAACTAAATTAAAGTATAACGATAATTTGATGAAAGTATAATTATACATTAATTTAATTATTATTATAATTATATTCTAATAAAATATTCCAATATTTCAATAGAATCGTTTTTTGTCTGTTGGACTGTTTTCTTTCTGTCTTTAAAAACTTTTTGAAAAGGCAGATTCTGCTGGATATTAGATATATATATTTAAGCGAATAATGAGTCACGAACTTTCACGGAGTTAGTATGGTAACAGGATACCCGGCTCGATCTCCTTAAGTACCTTTGAAAGTCTCGATTTTCTTTGGTCTAAACTCTAGAGGGATGTATAAAGTGGGAGAGTGAGTGCTTGGGCTCTCACTTTACATAAACTTTTTGGAAGGTAGCGGGGATTTAGATTTGATCGATGGCATTTTATGTATGCTGTGCCTGGCGCCACATTACACCATTAAGGCATACACTTTTTATTACTCTCGATGGTGAATTGTTTCTCTTGGACGACATATTGTAAAAACGAAAATAAATGCTGAAAATAAATGTTTGTAACAAGATTCTGATTTACCACCACAGATTGACATGTTTGAGTTAAAATCTAATTATAAGTGGAGGTTGACGAGTAAGGATGAAGGAAAGTGCAGATAGAACGTAGATAAGCTGCAGAGAGGTGTTCTTAATTGAGATCACCTTACAGCAAATAATTACATCTATCTTCCAACCGGATTCACCCTTCGCTCAAGATCACTTCATTTTCATTGGAAGAGGTTTTCACGTCGATATTTTAGGTGAAGCATGCGTCGATGCTTTATTCAATTAAAACGAAATGTTACTTTAAATGTTGGCTTTAATTGAGACAATTGCCTTCCAGATTGCGATTATAATTATTAATCATAATCACTTTGTTACTTCGTTGAATTTTTCACAATTTAATGAAACTGAAATTTTCAATTTTTAGGATAAGCAGAAATTATTTTTTTATAAAAAGCACGAGAAGTAAAATTTTATTGTGCTAAATGGTTCCATTAGATGTCAAAGGAAACACAAAACATTTTTACCTCTTTCACCATTAGGATCGTTTAAAAAATCATCCCCTAATTAGAAAAAAAAATCATTATAAATCCTCTAACTTCGAGATATAAAATTTTATTATTTTACATGGTTCTATTTAATGTCGAAAGAAGCCCAAAATAGTATCACCCTCTAAATCCTTTAGGTTAACCCTCAAAATCAAGCCCTAAGCACCAAAAAATCATTAAAAATCTCCAAATTAATACGATAATAAAAAAAAATAATGGTACAAGATTATTGAATATTTAATCAATTAGTTTGAAAGTGAAATTCACATAAACGTTTATAAAGTTTTCAGTCTGAAAGTTTGGAGATATAGAATGATTTTTTTTATCTTATTGACTCGCTTCCAATGGCTTATAATGCTTGATTACATTTCTCTCATTAAACATCACCTTGATTACATTAAAAATAGATTGAACAACTTAGTAACCATAGTGTTTCCCTAATTCGATCTCTCGATTTAAACAACAATGGTTTGTTTACAGAGTCTATTCTCTTCAAAAAATAAGATAATAATTTTATTATTTTTTACTTTCTTCATCAGAATTTCATCGATTTTTTATTGTTTATCACTACAAGGTCATTTACTCAAGGAGAATTTAATAGAAAAATGGTTAAATAATAGCACAAATACTTCTATTGAAGTTATACAGACATCATTGTTAGTTTCCGATTTTATGGAATATGCTGGTGGAAAGAGCAATATCCTGTTCGCACAATCAATTTATTTCTCAGTCCCGCTTTATAATCACTTTCACTATACGAATCGATCGAGATCCCTGAAACTCGATGAAACAATAACGCACGCAGCAGTCAGTAATTATATTCTCGCTTTATATAAGTGAAAGCTTGTGGAAATAAATTCATCCCTTGTGGTCGAAACTAGTCTTCCTCGGGCTCAAAGCAATGATGTAATCTAAACTTTCATTCTCTGGGAGGTAGAATTGTACAATCGAATCATGCCTAACTTAGGAATCCTTCAACTTTTTCCACAAAAAAATAATGTTGTCTTTTCTTTAAAAGACAAGACGTGAAATTGGATTTGAACTCATAAACTTTTTATTAATAAGACAGTATTTAATTATAGTTTTATTTTAAGAACAACAGGCGACAAACAATTCGTTGATTCGTTGATTCGCTGATTTAAAACAGATTAAGAATACACTACTGCACTTTCGCGGTTATCTCATTTTCGTTAGTACCCCCGGTTATTATATATAGTTAGCAAGGAGGTCCGCGGGGTAGAGTGGGAACGCTCGAATTCAATGCTTCCAACTCGTTTGCGTTAGTCCTCGACCTAACCGAAAAAAAGGGGGCAACTGCCCCCTACTTGTCCTTTGTTTTCCAAGCGTTGAAGAAAGATACACGATTTCTCGCTACGCGTCTGCTTTGGATAGGTTTTCCAAAAGGTCTTGCAATAAAGCTTATTGCATTTAACTTCTTTGCACTAATAACGTATATAGAAAAACCTTATCTATTCTAAAAGGATGATTGAGTCGAAGTCGAAATATCGTAACGCCTATTTCGCACTCTTCCCGTGTGGAAATTTTGTAATGACGCTAGCTAGGCCCAGACTAGGGCAAACTTGGCCCCAACTTGGGGATCTAGATAGGACCAAACCACAAATGAAACGCCTAACCCGGCCAGAGCCTAACTTACTGACCGACTTGGCTCCAACTTGGCTATATTTATTTTTCTAGTCTCAGCCATACTAAATAAAAAAACTATTTTTTAAAATTAAAAATGAGAAAAACATTTATAAACGTAAAATTATTTATTTTTAAAGCACATTTG
This sequence comes from Synergus japonicus, assembly GCA_900474275.1. Lineage (NCBI taxonomy): Eukaryota > Metazoa > Arthropoda > Insecta > Hymenoptera > Cynipidae > Synergus > Synergus japonicus. Next base: position 38,430 of record UCOH01000243.1, read on the forward strand.
AAAAACTACATTGAAAATTACTGAAACAGATCTTTTATTTATTCAATTCTTCTAAAAAAATGTTCTTCAATTAGAATTAATTAATATGTTATAACCTAAATATATTTTTCGAAGTATATATGGGTGATTGTAAGATTATGGGCAAACTTGAGGTCCCAGTATTATCTATTTATAATGAGTTTTTTTTTGATTTTTTAAATTTATGTAATAAATACTTATTATCATTGTGAACAACAATCTGAAAACAATTTTTTAATTTTTATTCTCATTTTATTTTATTTCATAAGAAAATACCTCAAAAGTCACTCTTTTCTGCTTTATACACTGTCCCAACCTCAATCTGTGCGCGGATAAAATTATTTTATCCATTTATTTCCAAAGAAAACTAAAAAATGCCTATTGTATTATGTTTATGAATTCCGAAGGTACAAAAGTATAATTTCAAACATTTTTTGGACGCCAAATGAATAGTTTTGCATAAATTTTAAAGTCGGTCCCACGATTTTGACATAAATATTTTTCATTGGTGTACACCCTTTTTTTGGAAAAAGTATTATAATTAAAGATACATTTTAAACACAAATATATTAAGCCTGACAATACGAACAAGATTCTATAAGAGAAAACGTATACTGATCATAAATATTTCTTTTAATCCGATATTAAAACTGGAAAGTGCACTTGGACAACACAATTTTCATTGGTGTACATCTCCTAGAAAATGTGTTTTATTGGATTTTAAAGAAATATAAAAACCATTGTATCACATACTTGGAGATTGCACCTTTCAGAACCAAACGTTTTTTTAATATTAAAATATTTATATTTTCCGTAAACATTAAAACAGTAGGATTGGTGTAACGTAGAAAAATTCATTGGGGTAACACACCTTCATCAAGTACTAGCTGCGCATGTGCGGAAGTCAGCTGATTTGATAAAGTTCGATTGCAATATCGATTTTCTGCCACTTACCGTTTGTTTGTTTACTATTTTTTAACCTCTGAAGGCATATAATTTATTGTAAAACACTTCCATCCAGTAATGAAATGAAATTATCATATGCTTATATCATATGTCATATGCATGTGATAAACTTGATTCTGTATTTTTTAAATCTGGTGCTCTTTTGCATCAAATCCCATAACCTAAGATCCACTTCACATATTTCAAATAAAAATTAAATTATAATTTCTTATTTTCAGAAGTGTCCCTTTAATATTTCAAACTTTTACATCTGATACAATCAATAAAAATTATTTATTACTCAATTCATAATAAAAATATGATTACCACTTTAGCCGCTCAAGTTTGCCCACAATCTTACAATCACCCATATAAGAATTTACTTTCGTTTTTGTTCTGCAACCTTGGAATGTTGCAAATTGCTCGATGCCTCCGAACGTGTCGAGTACTATTCACTTTCGCCATTTTTAATAATATATCTAATAATTAAAACTTCCAAAACCAAAATCGAAAAAATACTCGCCAACATAACCACCAACCAACCTATTTGTCAATTGTGTTCAAGACAGATGCACAGCCATGTTAATGGCGCTGAAATCGAGCTAAATGAAATAAAGTTGGCTGCAACTATAGATTTAATATATTAACCCTGTTGCAGCCATAAAATAATTTTCTAAGTTGGGGCCAAACTTGTAATTGGGCAAACATTTGGCAATTTCCACACGGGCTGATTCGTTGTGTAAGTATCGATAGTGATTTTCCACAATCGATACTTGCCGAATCCGCGAATCGTAAATTCCGTGTGAATTGAATTTAAAATTTTTAATTTGGTTTCGTTTGGTCAACGTTAGAAAAATGTCAGGATTTTTCAGTGGACCGATTAAATCAAAAAATTCATGGGAAAAGACGTGAAAATTCAGTTTTCTCACAATAAAAACTATTTTATCATCATATTTTATTTTACGAGATATTAATCATGAAACTTTTAAATATTTTTTAAAGCAGTACGTATTCCCGAAAAAGATGCAGTGCTCGAGTTTTTCACAAAAATTCGCTTTGATTTTAGGCGGGAATTTCAAATCGAAATTCTATTATCCCCATTTATATATTGATATTGATATTTATTATCATTATTAAATAAAAATATTACGTTAATATTGTAATATTATTATTAATTATTATTAATAAATTTAAATTTTCAAAAATTAAGAAAATTTCTTTTTAAACTACATAATTCTTCCGGATAGAATTAAGAATTTCAACGAAATAAATACCGAAAAACGCCTTTTCTTCATAATGAACTGTTTTTTAAATAAAAATGAAGATGATTGAATCTTTAGATCGAAATTAATACTGTTTTCAAAGTCGAATAAATAAAGCTAATTCAATTCAATCTATTTATCGGTATTTCTTAAAGCTAGACTGTATATTTAGATTAAGTTACTTCGATTCGCCAAATTATTGTAATGAACAAAGAGAAATGTATGAGATAGAACTGTTTATCATTTGAGAATATATATATATATATATATAT
>UCOH01000245.1:0-22918 GCA_900474275.1 Synergus japonicus
GAGTTTGTGAGGTCGTTGATGCGCTTACGTCAATGGAGTCAAAGGAACAACGAAATATCTATTGCAAAAAACTGTGATAATATTAAAGAACGCTTATTGTGTTTAAAGCATAATGATATATAACTTATATATTTATATTCAATTACATATTAAAATAAATATCTTTAATTGATTTTCCGAAACGATACTAATGAAAAAACGCCTTGTTTCATTTATCAACACAAGTCGGCATCTGTTTGGTTGCTCTTTGCACGTAGTTTAAAATGATAAAAAAATATTATTTTCATGGTTATTAATAATAGCATTTCAACTTATAAAAATATTCAATAAATCAAAATTAATAAATTTTAATAAAAATTAATTAAATGCATATTCAAGTGAGTAACATACGATATTCTTTATTTACAAAATATATATTTAATTAATATTTATTTTTACCAAGATTAATTAATTTCCATCTAAGAGACATTTTTATAAGTTGAGATGCAATTATTTATAATAAAAAATAAAAAGAATATTTTTTACCACTTTAATCTGCGCGCCAATAGAAACCAATCAGATCCCGGAGCGCAACGCATGCGAAGTGGTATCGGTGAGATTGTAGAACCATGCAGGTATATTATTGTGAAAGAAAATAGGATGATATTGCGAACAAGTGGATGTTGTGAAGGACGATATTGTGAAGTTCGAGTGTATTATATTAATATTAAATTGCCAATTGTTAATAATAGACTTTAATTTTATACTAAATTATTTCGAATGATTAAACAATTAAGTTATATGTATTGTGACATGGTATATTTTATATCACGCATATTTTTCTATTCTAGCCTAACTTTAACTTATTCTCGATAAACTCCTAGCATAGAGTGTTAGGTTGTTTTCACACAACCTATCAGCTGATTGGAGCACATGAGCTCTCTGACAATCAGCTGACTATCAGACAGCAATTCGGAATCTGGAAAAACTCAATTACTTTGAATTTATAACTTACACGATAACGACCAGGAAGATGACAGCTTAAGAAGCCGGTCGCCTGCAAATTGGTACACCTAGCGCGATCTCTGGGCCTAGTAAGTCAACTTAGATTATCGGTCGTCGGTTTCGTTACATTGTTACCATTAAGGAATTTAACATAATTTACAGGCGCTGCCTGTTTCCGCGCACGCCAAGAGACAGAAAGAGAAAGGTTAAATCGTTCACTCTATGCTCGTAGTCTTTTCGGTCAACACGCTTTCTTGAGTCGAGCTAAAGTTTCATATTCTTGCAAGTGCGAGTTACTGGATTGAGATCAAATTAGTTCCCTGGGTGTAGCGTGGAAGCCACCCAGTAGTTCTTTTGTGGATTCGGCATATTGGGCCTAGAATTATAAATACAAATTATTTTTGTAGATTATAATAATGCCTAACTTGACCAGAGGGCAAGTTCGAGGTAGGCGAGTAATTTTCCACGCCTTTGTAACCGTAGGTAACAATTCTTTATCTCTCTTCCTGTAATTATTTATGATTAAATTAAACTGGGTCTTGAATTTTCTTATCTTTGAACATTGCTGTACATTGATGAACAGGGGATCGTAATTTCTTTTGTAGTTTTCTCAAATCGTTATATTTCCTTTGATCCAATGTGTGACGTAATAATTACTTTTTCATAATAAATTTGGTTCCATGGTTCTTTTGTAAATTCAGTGGTTCAGAGTGAAATTTCCCTTTCCCCGCCCTCTCCACGGTACTGTGCTAGTAGGGTTACGTAACGTAAATTCACTTCAACTTAAGAATACTCTTTTGTTTGTTTTAGAGTAAAATAGGCTGGCACTCAAATGGCTTAGTTAATAAAAATCATTATAAAAACTATTTCTTCATTTCTAAATTATAATCTAAATTCAAATTGGGTAATAGTATATAGTTATTCGAATTTCGTCAAATTAAATTGCAATATATAAGATCAATTAAATTTTAAAAATAATAATGTAAATAATCTCAAACTAAATTTTTAATGGCAATTACATTTATTTAATTCAGAGTTTCTATTTTATGTAATACACAATTTTTATTAATATTTTTATTTACTTCTATTAATAAATAATTTATTTATTGCTTTATTTATATTTTAATACAATTAAAATGCCTCAAAACCAAAAAATCTAAATACTCATAAATATCAACTCTTCAATAAACACAAGCTTTAATAAAAATTGTATATTTAATATTGATTATAAAGATTTACGTTCGTTGTGACTGACAAAAGGAATTTTATAAAATCTATACTACTAAATAATATTTCTATCTACAATAAAACAGTAGATACAACTTTTTAAATATAAATTACATAAAATAGAAATTCTGAATTAAATAAATGTAATTTTCATTTAAAATTTTGGATGAAATTATTTACATAATTATTTTTACAATTTAATTGATCTTATATATTGCAATTTCATTTGACGGAATGTGAATAACTTGATATACGCCAAAGCGTATAGTTAAGACGACATTGCCAACTCATAAAATTAGAATTAGAATATACATAAATCCGAACGAGATGGGCCAGCTGTAACGACCTAGAGTACTTAGGGTGCTCCGCCCATGAAGGCCTCTACCCAAGCGACAGATGTTACTCAAACTGGGCCGCACTAAAACCAAGGATAATCCCTTAGCTTGGTCCCATTTAGTTAATAGGCTTGGATAGCGCTGCCTACGTCATTTTATTAGGGTAAAATCTCAAGTTCGTTTTCACCTTGAACCACGCCCCAATATTGTGCTTGGCTTGGGTGAAAGCTTGGCGAACTATTATTATTAATAATTAACTAAATTTCTAGTGGTAATTAATAGCGCCATAATTAGAATAAATAACAATCAATTAATTAATTAGTCATGTAAAAACTGGAGAAGAGAAGCATAGACGGAAGCGTCCGTTGAGCATCAGAGGCAGAGAGGAGGGAAAGCTTGGGTCGCGTCCCAGGTACAGAAGAAAAAGGAGACCCTTCGGCACTTTGGACAGTTCAGCTCGGCACCTCGACCGGGACAGTTCGATTCGGCACTTGTGCCTCTAATTTTTACCGGCCTCCAGCGTCTACTTGACGCGTTCTCGCCTCTCCAGCCGTTCAACACGCTCCTCCTATCCAGTCAGGGAACAGGACCAAATAAAAAACCATTTTTGTTGTTAGAAAGTAACCCGGCCTAGTTTTTTTTATTATATATTAAAATCCGTGCTTTTCCCCAATCAGTGCTTCCCATAATTAGTGCTTTTCCCTAATTAGTGCTCTCCTGAATGTGTGCATACCTCCAACAGTGCCTTCCCGAATTAGTGCCCCTATTAACGTACTCTTTACGATACATCCCCACTCTCTACCCATTCTCGGTGTAAGGGGATCATATCAAACTATATTATATTAACATTAATATAATATTTCAATTGAAGGTAACACATATGTACTTCAATTTCCCGCCACGAAATGGATGCGAATTTTCGACTCAAGATCAAGCATTTGCCCTGCTTTAACAGTATAATTTGCTTTAAATAATATTAGAAATTATTTACATTTACTTTTGATGAAAAAAAGTTTGCTCCAGTAATTTTTATTACAAAAAAATTGAATTTCTACGTTTTTTCTCTATGAATTTAAATGCATTTCGGCCTCATGGCCGCCAGTCAACTTTCATGACACTTTTTCACCGTGTATTGTTGGCCGAGTATCCTGGGGGGGCTGGTTTGAACTTCTCGTGCGTGTTGCTTGTACGAATATATTTACAAAATGGCCGCCCATTTGAAAATGACAAACGATATAACCACAAATTTGCACCCATCAATAATTATTCAATATTATTTATGAAATGTATTGGGCAATGTATTAAATAATAATTAATTTAAAGGCATAATTTTATGCGTTTATGGTCATACATTTTTTGAAAGTCGTACGAAACTTCCCTACCGAAAATCTAAACGAGTTCTAGACAAGGATTGTCTAGCACGATTGTCTAGAATTTACCCAATTCTAGACTCATGCTAGACTCATTCTAGACGAAAAAAGGTTGAGTCTCATTTTTATAAGGGTAGCAGTAAAGCAGTAAAGTCATAAATGTTTCCTAAGCCGAGCCTATCGATATCTATACCTATCTATACCTGTATCCAGAGCGCATTTAGAATGAGTATAGTGCGCATCTAGTAAATACAAAAACACGTCTACTGTGCATCTAGAATGAGTCAAGAGCGCAGCTAGTACAAGACCGAGTCTTATACTGCACATCCAGAGTTAGTCTAGTCTAGTCTAAAAATCATGCATATGGGGCATTATTTCTCAAGTGTACCACCCTCAGAATTCGACTTTGTCTGATCCAACTCAAACTTGGGTAAAGTACAATCCTACTAGGTAGAAGAAATAGATTTTTTCGACTGGATACAAATTTAGAGAGATAGGGGAGGGGGAATTTTTCGAGCTTAATACCTTCAAAATAGCACGAAACCGCACAAAATCGAAAAAATTCGAAAAATTCCCTTTCCCCTATCTCGGTAAATTTTTATCCAATCGAAAAAATCTTTTTCCTCTAAAGTTGTACCTAGTAGGACCATACTTTACTCAAGTTTGAGTTGGATCAGATAAAGTCGAATTCTGAGGGTAGTACACTTGAGGAATAATGCCCATTATGCAACAAAAAATATTCAAATAAATTGCTTTTAACCTTCCTTGCTTGTTTTGAACTTTCTCAAACATATATGTAGTGCAAGCTTTGAAGGGCTTAGCTTTTTAACACAAGTATTCATACATATACACATTTTATCCAACTCAAAGCCAAATATAAACATTATTACATTTTAAACATAATTTTATATTTATTTAAATTAGAAATTTATAACATTAGAAATTACAACATACATACATCCGGGGACAGAGATCAGTTTTCTCGAAAAATGAAATTTTTCCTAAAGGAAAAGTTCGAAGAATATTCAGAGAGACTTTATTTCTTTTCAGAAATGATTGGTACTGCCTGAATGTGTTTATGGGGATGTTTTAATAAAAATTTATATGGTGAACTCCACAAAAAAAAATCTTCCAGACACAAAGTTCAGTTTTTTCTAAAAATGAACATTTTCCTAAAGAAGAAGATCGAAGAATATTCAGAGAGTCTTTATTTCTTTTCAGAAATGATTGGTACTGCTTGGATAAGATTATGGGGGTGTTGTAATAAGAATTTGTATGGTGAACACAACAAATAAAAATTATCCGGGGACAGAGTTCAGTTTTTTCGAAAAATGAACTTTTTCCTAAAGGAAAAGCTCGGAGAATATTCAGAGAGTCTTTATTTCTTTTCAGAACTGATTGGTACTGCCTGGCTGTGTTTATGGGGGTGCTCTAATAAGAACTCGTATGGAGAATTCCACAAGAAAAATCTTCCAGACACAAAGTTCAGTTTTTTCTAAAAATGAACATTTTCCTAAAGAAGAAGATCGAAGAATATTCAGAGAGTCTGTATTTCTTTTCAGAAATGATTGGTACTACCTGGCTGTGTTTATTGGAATTTCAAGGAATCAACCCTTCCACTGTTCAACACATGACTGCGAGCCCGAAAAAAATATCTTGTATGGTCTAAAATGTCATCGGACCATTAGCAGAATCAGATTTAATTAATAAGCTTAAAGATACGAAATTTTCTCTCCACGTTGATGAGTCGACAAATAACAACAAAAGCAGAATGACGTTTCTTGTTCGTTTCGTAGATTCTGATACCTTAGACGTCACTACAGCATTGCCTAAACGGATAACATTGAACGCGACGAAACTCAACGCCAACGGACTTTTTTCTCAATTCAAAAAATACATTACTGACAACGAAATTCCTTTTTCGAATATTTTATCTCTGTCTTGCGATCACGCGTCAGTCATGATCGGAAAATTTAATTCTTTTTGGAAGCTACTTGTGAAAGAAAATGAATTGATCGAACTGATTGAATGTGTTTGTCATAAACTTGCACTTGCTTCCAAAGATTCTCGTAACGCACTTGCTTAAAAAAAAAATGATGACAATAGTCAAGATGAACAAAATGCAGATGAAAAAAATGACAATTCTTTGGAAAAACTACAGCTGTGTGATGATGATGGTTATCTTACACTAATCATTGGTCATTTCAACACTCCAAAAAGAATTGAAACTTTTGAAGAAATCGCGTGGGCAAAACAAAAAACGGACAAGAAGCTTTTAAAGTATGCCAAAACTCGGTGGCTATTTCGACACGATTGCATCAAAAGGTTGCGTTGTTTGACACCATCGCTAATTCGCTATTTCGATTTTGCCTTATGTGAAACGCCTGTCAAAAGTCGGGGTAAAATTCAAAGTTTTTAGATTTTCTCACAAATTATGTATCGCAAGCCTATTTGGCTTTTTTGGAATACGTGCTTTTTGAATTCAATAAAAAGAACATATTTTTCCATCATTCCGGAACCAGAGTACATTTGCTCCACAGTCAAAGTGTTCGGTTATTAATGAATTAATATTGGGCTATTAATGAAGGAAAAATCAATTTTTTGCCACATTACAATTTGCCAATGGAAGAAATTTCATTCGGAAAACATTGCAGTAAGATTCTTAAGAAACTGTCGGAAAATACTGTTGAAAATAATTCTGTAATCAATCGACTTCGTCAGAATTGTCTGAAGTTTTATGTAGAGTCAGTTCAACAGATCAATACCAGATTTCATGACATTTTGACGAAAGATTTTTACAAAAAAATGTCCATTTTCACCGTGGAAGAAGCTGTTCTTAAAAAAGACAGAGATTCAAATTTCAGTAGTGTTTCGTACTTTGCCGAAAAATTTGGAGGCTTCGACTTGGCTCGTTTGAGAAAGGAATGGCAGTTCTTGAATAATAAATTCGGTGCACGAGAAGTATTAGATATGTACCCTTTTGATCAAGTGTGGAAAACCATTCTTTCCAGCAAAGATAATGAGGGTCGATTCATTTTCTTGGAACTCTCAAAATTACTGGGGTACATTAGATCTTTTCCGCATTCCAATGCTCCTGCGGAAAGAGTGTTTTCTACTGTAACTGATTTGCAGTCGAACAAGTCCCTTTTTTGATTGTCAGAAAATAGTGTTAGTTACATCACAGCAATCAGAGTAGCTTCAATTAATCGCAAGGAAATGGGTCAAAGCACCGAAATCACGGACGAACACTTATCGTGAATGTCTTCGAAAATTTTGTACCGCACTCCTGAGAAAAATTAAAAGAGAGGTCAAATAACATTGTACTCTGCTAGTGACGAGTTGTCCGAGTAGTTTGTATATTGTACGGTGTTAAACTAATCTGTGCAACCACGCGGTCGCTTCTCCGCGAGTAGGTGTAGCTGGAATAGACTATTTGCACTTAAGTGCACGAGTTTGGTAAGGTGTTCTCGTCATCGTCGTAAACGACTTGACTGATAAATAAGTGTGGTAACCATCACTGGACGAGGCGCCCAGAGTTATTTATTCTTTGCTTGCATAAACGAGCCAATGTAAGTCTTTGAATAAACCGATGTTTCTCTTGTTAATTGATTGGGATTTAAGCTCATTTCTTACAACCCTCACGGTTACTTTCCACACCCACTTCTTGGAATAATCCTTACTCCGATTATATATTTTCTACATATTTTGAAAATTTTAGACAATTCGAGTCATGTGTTGTTTTATTTTTTTATTTACGAGTGAAAAAATAATTTCTTATTTTTTGAATTTGTAGATTTTATATATTTGTTTAAGTAGCTATTAAAATGAAATTTTTTATAAAAATAGGAACTTACCCTCCGCATCCATGTTTCCTACGACAACCATATCCTACATGAGGTCTAAACGGTTTTTTTTTTTATGCTTATGTAAAGTTCGTCCCTCAGGTCCATCAGAATAATCATCGTAAACGTCACTATTCAAAACTTCATATTGTGGAGAACGATTCACTCTTACAGGATCTAATAATCAAACGTCATTCAGTTAATAACAATTTACACGAAAAAGTTGAAATCAAAAACGAAAATTCACAAAAATATATTTGGTTTCTATAATATAAAATTAACAAATTTCCTTTTCTAAAAAAAATAAATATAAATTATAGGTACATATCTTGCATTTAAAAAATTTTTTTAAACAAATAAATGAATATAACTATTAACTGTTGCATTTTAGCAATTTGAATATATTATTTACATATGGGCCATTCCATAAAAAATTTACAATAAAAAATTTTTTTCGCGCGAAATATTTTTTTTTGTTTTTTTTTTTTTTTGGTCGAAAATATTGTAGGCGTATTTTCTTATTTCGATATGATATTTAAAATTTACGAGTTGTGAATTTTCAAAATTTTATCGCTCAAAAAATGTACCTCTAAATATTTCCGTATACGAAAAAAAGTATTGTATTAAAAATATAAGTGGCTGCAGTAAAATTCAGGATTTTCACTCGGCTTTGCAATAAGCATTACAAGAAATTCATTCGACCAATTGTTTATAAAAATATGGTCTATTTTTATAAACAAATATTGGTTTTTAAACTTTGCAACTATTTAAAAAAAAATTTTTTATTGAAAATTGTACTTCAGACAATTTAGTCATTACTCACAAAATTTTGAAATGGACCGTTGAAAATTGTGCCTGTAATAAATTTTTGAAGTTTAGCTCTCGCGTTCAGACCACGCGGGATTGTGCTCGATTTTCGTATTGCCCGGATTCGACCGGCCGGATCAGGCGATCGTTTCTAGTCCGAGCACAAGAGCTGAATTTCAAAAATTTAATACATACACAAATTCAACGGTCCTGAAGTACATTTTTCAATAAAAAAATAATTTTTAATAGTCCCAACGTTTAAAAAAATTATTTGTTTATAAAAATAGGCCAGAATTTTTTAAAAAATTGGTCGAATGAATTTCTTGTAATGCTGATTAAAAAACCGAAACAAAATCCTAAATTTTACTGCAGCCACTTATTTTTTTAATAAAGTACTTTTTCTCGTATACGCAAATATTTAGAGGTAGATTTTCTGAGCGTGAAAAGTTTCAAACTTCAGAACTCCGAAATTTTAAATATCATATCGAAATAAAAATATACGTGTACAATATTTTCGAACAAAAAACAAAAAAAAACATTTCGCGCGAAATAAATTTTTTGTTGCTTTTGTACGTAATGGTCCATATATTTTGTTACAAAAATGTAAAACATCAATTTTTATTTGCGAATAAATACCAAACAATAATAGTAAATAATTTAGACAATTTTATAATGGTTGTCTCAGTCTACAGGGACACTTTGGCCTCTGAGTACCGCTCCAAAGATTTATATCCAACTAAATTTTGATAAATTGACAAGGGCGCCAGGTATCTTGCGATACCGCTCAAAAATTTTTACCTTACAAAAACTCACTCCAAGATATCCTGAAAACTAAAGAACTTATTCCAGCTAGCTCACTGGAGAGGGATTTCGTGGGGGCGCAAAAGAAAGCAAATCAACATAATACAGATTGAAAAAGAGAACATGGTTTATTAATAGAGTAATGAAATAAGAATATTTACAGTTGAGAAACTATGGATGATGTGAAATGATAAGTTACAATTACAAAGGTATATCAATGAGAGAGAAACATTAGATTGAACAATAAAAAGTTTACGTAGTTATACTTTGATCTATGACGTAGCGTCACGTCTACAAGAAATCGGTATTACGTAACTATGCTTTCGTTAACTGGTTAGAATTTCTGAACTTCATTCTATAATCACTCTAAATTATAAAATCTATAATTAACAAAATTAAGATTAACCTAAGAACTCGATGAATTTTCTCAAAACTCAATTACTCGAAAGAAAAAGACGGTACTGTGCCATACAAGGGCACGTAACTCTACATTAAGAACTTCAAAATTTCAAATAACTACATCTAACTGTATCATTATAGAAATTGAAATTAACTAAAGCACTCAACAAACTCTATACTGATTTAAATGTTCACTAATCAAAACTAAATGCTCGAAAATAGACGAAAACGACTCTAGCTATGTCATATATGGGCGTTGGCCAAAAGTTATGTAACTTCTGAAAACTCAAAAGACTAGAAATCACAAAATACTCTATATTATGGAGAAATCAAAGATTACGGGCGTCTACTTTTTCTTCCGAAAATGTTTTTTTTAAAAAAAACATTTTTTTTTAGTTGTTAAATCCCTTGTCGAAAATTAGGAACGGCTAACCCACGGTACAAAATGATTTAAAGTTGGGTTTTTCGGAAGTCCAGGTAAGCTGCAAATATTAAATTATATATTAACGTAATTTCATATAAATCTACTTATTTCTATCGTCAATCATACAATTCTCACACACTTATTGTTAGTAGAGTTCCTACCGGTTGTTTCTATTTTACTTCCCGTTTAGATAGATCGATCTGGGAAGAGCATCAATAATGTGGTGAAAATAGATCACGTTACAATTTTTATAAACAAATTCACTTTATTTGGCATTTATATGCACAGACAATTTTTTTCTGTGGAATCGTTTATTTACATGTGAAGAACATGAATGTGACATTAGAGTGCCATGAAACAATATTTGTCATTGTTAAAAGTAATTTTCATAAACAAATTCACTTACACTCCCCGTCACCTACTTTTACCCCCCCCCCTTGGGAAAAATTGTTTAAACTTTGAAATTGTCCATCTTTGGTGCAAATTAACGTAAAGAGCGCATTCTACATAAAAAACGAAACATTTTCTGTCCTAAAAGTGTTTTTCTATCAGTTGAATATACAGAGATATGAAAAGTCGAAGTAAGGTGTAAAATTTTTGGCAAACAGCTGAACCGGCATCATAATTAATGCAAATAATTTGATAGTATTCATAATTTTCACCATTTGAAAGCTCTTGGAAAGAGCTTTTAAATGCGTCCCCGGCCGGTTCTGAACGTTAGTTTGCACCAAATATGGACAATTTCAAAGTTTAAACAAATTTGCCGGAGGGGGGGGGGGTAAAAGTACGTGACCGGGAAAGTATTTCGCATTTATATGCATAGAAAATTTTTATTTTCTGTGGAATCATTTATTTTCATGTGAAGAACAAGAATGGTAAACATTAGAAATTGTGTGTTCGGAATGGACCGAACTTTAATTCTTTAACAGCTATTTTTGGAAACGACCTTGCGGGTGTTGAGATGACTGAATATGTGTCATTGATAAAGGAGCTTTGTGATTACGCAATAAATTGTGAATTGTAAAATAATATTCATAAATTTATATTTGAATGTCATTGAACAATTGTTTATATACTTAATTGAACGTATAACCTAATGTTACCAAGGGTAGGTACGTGTCACCAAAAATCAAACTGGAGCAAAATGAAAGTGATCAAAAGGTTCACTTGTTCCAAAAAATGCAGGAGATTTCTGGTTTTGATGCAATTTCTTACTTGTAATAACTCCGAATAGGTCTGGGAGAAACATTCTAAGCACAAATGCACTGCCCAAAGTCACCATAACAATCACCATGCATCAAATAAATTGCATAAAAAAGTTTGAGAAAAATAACATTCGCGAAAAAACCAGAATGAACGAAAAACGGCATCCGGCTAGAAGGACTAAAAAATGTTCGCGAGCTTTAAAAAGAGGATATTAAATAATTCAGAAAAATAATCTTTAATTAAAATATATTTAAAGGAGTATCATATAAATCGATCGAAAAATCGATTTTTTTATCGCATAAATCGAAAGTACAACATTTCAAGAATACCCTGTAAAAATTTTAGAATGAAATTCGAAACGGTTTGGCTTCTGGAGCTATTTTCACAAAAAGCCTTAAAAGAGCGCGCAGAGCCACGCGGTACTAAAAAACTCGATTGGCGAAATAAATAAGAGAAGACATTGAAAAAGGTGAAGAAGAAGACCTTAGTATCGAATTGAATAAATTGCTGTAAGTAGAGAAAAAATCCAATATTCCTCAATCCAATATTCCATCAACTTCAATTGCGTTTTTCTCAAAAAGTTATTTTTCAGATTTTCCGAATTTGCGGACACGATTACTCAGTGAGTTTTCAACCTAAAAAAATTTTTAAAAAAACATTTTAAAGGTAATTAAATTCTTTAGTCTGTAAACCTCTCGGATTTTATTTAAAAAAATTATTTATCCACTTATTTGCAAAAATAAAAAAAAAATTTACTCAAAAATTTGTTCAAATGTCCGCCATTTTGTTAAAAATTTTTATTATATTTGAAATTGAGGTTCACAGACAAGGTATTAGTGTATTAGAACTTTATGCATAGTTGGCGACAGTTTTTACCAAGGACACAGATTCAAGTAAAGCTTTGCTGTAACTAAAGCATATGTTTTGAATTTTTCAGAATCGATCATTTTACCGCACGAGAGGACTTGTAGAATGTAATGACTTTTTCTGATATGATTCGGGTCCAGACCAGTAATTTTTGCTACAACTTCAACGTATGCAAAGAAACATCTTGCAACATTGCCCGTATTAGTTGGTGCACTTTCTTGCTTTACCACGTTCACTGGTAATGAAAATTCTGATTTCAACAATTTTTGAATCTTATTTGTTCTAGATTTCTTCAGCTGCTTATCTTCAAGCTTGCTTGCACTACTCTTTCTAAAATCCATTTTATATGCACCTTGTAAAAGATATTCTAAAAAGCGAATCCAAGCATGTAGAGTCAACAAACCAAACTTGTAAAACTCTTTATTACATGGACAATTCAAAACATGTTTCAAATCATTCATAAATTTTGGACAGACTCGACAAATATTGCAGCAAGAAGTTGCTTTTTGTTTTGTAAGTACACTGCTCCACCGGTTGTAGTTTACTCAGTTGTCGTTTTCCTAGAACTTGGGTTCGCTCCTAAACTTAGATAAGGGGAGGTGAGGACTCGAAAGGAAAGCACCGCCAGCTCGGCAGTACCGTAGCTGCAAAGTGTGCAGTACCCTAAGTCAGTTTTCACTGTGGTTCACTCGGTTCACTCATTGGCGGAAAGTGACCATTC
Source organism: Synergus japonicus (assembly GCA_900474275.1). Lineage (NCBI taxonomy): Eukaryota > Metazoa > Arthropoda > Insecta > Hymenoptera > Cynipidae > Synergus > Synergus japonicus. Next base: position 12,984 of record UCOH01000245.1, read on the forward strand.
AGACGCAACCTTTTAAAAGCATCCAATCAACCATGTGCGCCATGTGTGACGCATGAGCAACAATGCACATCATTATGGAGCCCGCAAAGGGAAAACTTGTACATACGACTCTGGCTTCTTTACCGGTTAAACTCACTCACAATCATAACTCACCTCAAATGACAGATTCACAATTTCAAGAAGGTAAGTCTCCACTTTCCATAGTAGGTTTGTATAATATTAATGCGCATTTTTATCACTACATCAGTTTCTTTAATAAATTGAAACTTTATAGACCGACAAAAATCAACTGAGGATGGAGTTTCATTTTGCCATACGACAGAATCTTTAGTGACTAACTGAAGTGGAACGATGGAAATGAAAAACACAGCCTTATCAGAAAAATATTTCTGATCTCTACTTCCACTTCAACTTCATTATCATCCTCGCCATCGTCATCATCATCATTCAACTTAGTTTCAGTATCATTATCATTCCCTGACCACTTTTGTCTAGTCATTTGATGTGCAGAAGCTCCATCCGTTCCCCATTTCCCAATCATAAGTAACTTTTGATTAACCAATTTTATTGCTCTTGATAACTCTTCTCCATTGTGATTCAGAGCAGTTTCATTGACTCGTCTATGTTTTATCTTTTTGGATCCTTCTTCAAAACTTAATTGTGGACGACCTTTTTGTTAAAAATTTTTTTATAAGACCAATAATAAAGCAAAAAGATAATTCTTTTAATCATCTTTAAAATGATTTACTTGAATCTATTATGTAGTGAACTAGGCAGATCGAAGAGCGCGAAGTTTAAGTAATTTTTAATCAAATACAAAGCGCAAAGCGCGAGTGTACTGATGAGAATTTGTTACTTAATGTTGATAAAACTTTAAGCAAATAAATTTTGTAATTGGCACATGTTGAACAACAACATCAGGTGCGAAGCGCGACAACCGAATCGTGCGTCATATTTAGGCGCGTTCACACTGTGGAGCGAAGCGCCCGATGAGAATTTGTTTGCGATGCGCACCGTTTTTTTCTTACCACAAACTTCAAAATTACGAGTACGATTTAGTGACGGTTTATTGTATTATTATAAGTAAAATTTATAAATATCGAAATCTGTGGAATGACTTAAAATTCGCCATTTTGTTCACATCTTTTTAATATGCGGTGCTTTGAGGCCACAAAAATAATGTTTTATAAGTGTCGTTTAGCTAGAGATGTTTTTTCGATTGTACGACAGGGGCTATCTTTTTTGTTTCTTGAAAAAACAAATTTGTTTAGCTAAAACGCGAATTTTGACAAGTGTAGAGACGCTGGTTAGAGGGTTGCGAGTGGGCGGTACTTACATTTGGCAAGCCCCTATCTAAGTAAAAGAGGCACAAATTTCAGTCGAAGGGTGAACCACTCACTGAGAAAAATTTTACGAGTCTTACTATATGCACTACAAAACCCGAGCATTTACGAAAATCGTGTAAAAAATAAGTTTGATAAATCGCGTATAAAGTTACTAGACCTGTCAACTGTTTCGTTTGCAGTAATCCTCACTTGGCGTTGGACTTGTTACTTGTCGGTGATAATGTTTATTCCTTGTAACTTTTGCAATACTGGCTTGAGAGCGGAAGTAGTTACTCCGATGACGCTGAAACTCGCGGCCAGATTCTCGTGGCCAGGGAAATATTCGTGGAAATATTTCCATGTATTAAAACTTCAAATCAGCCGTTGTAACGAACGATAGGTTAAGTAACGATAGGTATATAAAATAATTAATTTCTTGCCAAAACAGTTTTGCAAACGGAAATTTCGCTTATATTCAAATACTACATTATTCAAAGATAATTTCCCATATTTTGAAAAGAATTTATCGTGGTATTTGAAGCAAGGATAAATTAAAATTTTTTTTCAATGTAACCTTATATTGAAAAATTTATCCTGGCTTTAAATACAACAATAAATCATTTTAAAAATATGGGAAATTATCTTTGAATAATGTATTATTTGAATATAAGCAAAATTTCCCTTTGCAAAACTGTTTTTTGCAAGAAATTAATTACACGCAAAAAAGTAACTGGCACAATGGAATCCGGACTCAGAGCAAAAAGTACCATTTCGAAGTGGCGGATTTGTGTTCTGAAAAGTCATTTAGCACTTTATACTATTTCTCCAAAAAAACGATTCAGAATATAAGAGTACTATTTCAAATGGTAAACTTTACCACGAAAAAAATTTCAAAATAAAAATAAAAGAGTACTATTTCAAATGGTAAATTTCACAATGTAATTTATAACGCACGCCTAAACGCTTAAAAAGATCGCACCCGCTGACGAAACGAACCCCCGACCTAAAAATCCTATCACCTAATACGCACGCACTAATCGACTGAGCTATTTAACCGCTTGGACTTCGTAAATAAAATCTCAGCTAATTTTTTCGCCGAAATAACATTTTACTATTTCTAAATGGTACTTTTTAACTCGTTTTCAAGTTGAACCTTACTATTTACAACTAATGCTCGAGAGTATGATCTTCAAATGGTAATTTTTGCTACTCCTTTTAGTCAAAACTGCTAAGAAAAGTAGTTTTTATTACTTAATATATTTCATTGCTCTATGTAAATGGTATTTTCAGCTATGCTACTGGCTTATAATTATGATTTGCATAGTAATTTTGAGAAAGTGGCAAAAAATCAAAATGCAAATTGTATTTTAAGCTAGTTTTTTTTGTCAAAAGTTGCAATTTATATAGTAATCACGATTAAGTGGCAAAAATTCAAAATTAATTCAAAGATAATTTCCCATATTTTTAAAATGATTTATCGTGGTATTTAAAGCCAGGATAAAATTTCAATATAAGGTTACATTGAAAAAAAATTTTAATTTATCCTTGCTTCAAATACCACGATAAATTGTTTTCAAAATATGGGAAATTATCTTTGAATAATGTAGCATTTGAATATAAGCGAAATTTCCCTTTGAAAAACTGTTTTTTGCAAGAAATTAATTATTTTCTATACCTATCGTTAGGTAACCGTACATTCCAAAATTTATCCTGACTTTAAGTACCACGATAAATCATTTTAAAAATATGGGAAATTATCTTTGAATAATGTAGTATTTGAATATAAGCGAAATTTTCGTTTGCAAAACTGTTTTTTGCAAGAAATTAATTTATTTTCAATACCTATCGTTACTTAACCTATCGTTCGTTACAACCACTGACTTGAAGTTTTAATACATGAAAATATTTCCACGAATATTTCCCTGGCCGCGAGAATCTGCCCGCCAGTTTCAGTGTCATTTACTCCGCGGAGACGGTCATACAGGTTGTCGCACCCGTTTATGTGAAGGACTATTTTTTCACTTCCTGAAGAAGGGCGATAAATCAGAATATATAAGAAGACTTAACTGGTTTGGCAACTGGCCCTTATATTTTTGTTACTACCTGGCACGTACACCTGTGACAATTTGACCATCTATCATATTATAGGGTACTTATACATACCGTTAAACACTTCCGCAGAATCAGGAACAACAGATCGGCGATTAAGGACTACTAAATCAATAATATATTTCTTTTCCGCGGGTTTAGCACTGCAAGCAATAACGAAAAGTATATTTATTTTTACGAGAGAAAACATCCAATGAATGGTCATCTTAGTTGGATCGTCTTAAAACGAATCTTGGTGCACGTTTCTCTTTTATATGAGAAACTTTCACCGATTTTGATCTCAAGGAACTAAATTTCTGTTTTCTACGTTCATATTCGATTTATTGGGTAAAAATATTGGTCCATATGATTATTATTTAAATCACTTTCTTGTTGAGTTGGTGACCTTCCTGCCCAGGGACGGTCGGAAGTCCTTCTACTGAAAGAGGATTTAAGAAGGTTGGCATTGTGAAATTATTTGCATACTAGATTATTTCGCATTTTAATTGTTGAAAGGTTTCTATATATATATATAGAAATAATAATAATAACAATTCATATAGTTTTACCACTTTGTCATTTTATATTATATACAAAATTCGGGCAATGAATATATGGCGTAAGTTTATTAAGAAAATAATCCATATCGATACGAAGCCACCTTGTTTGACTAAAAATCCGTTTCAACAATTAAAATGCGAAATAATCTAGTATGCAAATAATTTCGCAATGTCAACCTTCTTAAATCCTCTTTCAGTAGAAGGACTTCCGACCGTCCCTAGGCCGGGAGGTCACCAACTCAACTTAAGAGTAATTTACCTCTCTGTATTATAAGACGATTTCACATACGCCCTTACTGACCCCCCCCCCTCATCCTTCTTGACACTTCCATCGATCTCTTGACGTCGATCGATCTTGAAGACTATATTGAAATTAAGATTATTCAATACATATATTTTAATTCTAATATTTTAATTTACATATTTCAAAATAAAACACAAGGCAGAGTTGAAACTTCGGGTGTTGTTAGCAAATGAAAATAAAGTAATTGAAAGATTAAAAATCAATACAAATACGGCCCATAAAAAAATTACAACAATGAATAACCAGAGTAAGTTCAAAAATTTTTCAATTAAAAATTGAAAATTTGACGTGAAAGTTTCATTTCTCTTGATATTAAAACTGTGCAAGAGATCATGAAGTCAGGTTCGAGAACTTCAGCTCAAAATCACTTTCTCTTTCACTCGTCCATTCTTTATTTATTTACTCTGTCCTTTACTAGCGCTATGTACGTCAAACTATCGATTTATCGAATGGTAAATACATTTTTACCCCCAAGACGAGCGCAAAGAAGTTTCATTTCAAAAAAGGAAAACAGCAGTGGTAGATTCTCGATAATAAATAATATAATTAATTAAACAACAGGCACACATACCATATTTCATGATATACCTATATCTTGCGCGCGCCTTTACGTCTTAAAATTTTTGTTTGTGTATAACTGATAACTTATTTCCCCTATTAATTTACTATATTTATAAATTAAGCTTTCTAAAATTGTAAGCACTAAGGGTATATAATAATATGATCAAGAGAATATTTTGGTTTGTGAAATTTGATTTTTACATTCTCATCAGAGAAGGTATTAGATTTGTGTAAAATTTGACCCCACCCCCCAGTTTTTGTCAAATGTCCATGTTTTGGGACCCCTGAACCCGAAAAACATGTTTTTATGAATGTGTCTTTCGACCTTAATGCTCAGGGCACTCGTGCTTCGCGCTCGGTTGTCTCTTGCATTCAAAGCTGTAATTTAATTTAATTAAATTTAAAAAAATATATAAAAATATAAATTATATATAAGAAATATATAATTTAATAAAATTTAAATAAAACATATAGGTACAAGCGTCCCGCAAGCGCGCTAATTTTGGTCAAGAGAATATTTCGGTTTTTGAAATTTGATTTTTACATTCTCATGAGAGATGTATTAGATTTGTGTAAAATTGAACCCCACAATTTTTGTCACATGTCCACGTTTTGGGACCCCCTCAAACCGAAAAACATGTTTTTACGAATGTGTCTGTCCGTCTGTCTGTGGGTCTGTAGTTTTTTGTTTTTAGGCATGATAACTTTCGAAAAAATTGGTATACATTGAGAACAGTTTCGTGTAATCGCCGCACGAAACGTCAAGTCGCTTTCATACCTCAATTTAATATAGCCTCTCTCTTGTTTTGAGACGGCAGCTACTCCAGAGCCGGGCAACTGCAGCACCAAAAAAAAATTTTATCAAGCTTGGTGCTGCAGTTGCTCGGCTTTGGAGGATCTGTCGTCTCAACAGAAGAGAGCGGCTATACTAAATTGAGGTACGACAGCGACTTGACGTTTTGCGTAGCGGTTACATGAAACTTCTCTCAGTGTACTCTTTTAGTGTCCTAAAATGAAGGTCAAGTTCGTTGGCCAGCCACTTTAGATAAAAATTCAAAAAGTTGGAGCATTTCGAACATTTTTGATACCACTTTTTTTTTTAATTTGGAAATTCTATGCAAGGATATTCGTAGTACTCAAAAATTCGAAAAATTTTTCGTAATAATTTTTTTCGTGAAAAAAAAATTGAAAGATAACATTTCGAAACTGGAAAAAAATGAACAGAAACTTAAATTACAAGCCAAACAATGCACGATATGGAAAAAAAAGTCAAAAGGTGAAAAATATTTCTTTTTGAACCCCCTATAGGATTGGCATAACTTTTTGAATTACCTTAAAAAATCGAAAATTCACATTTTGAGCCAAATAACGCGAGATGCAGAGAAAATGACATGAAACATAATTATTGGTCTTAGAAAAATCACGGAGCACGACTTGTAAATGAGAATGTTCCCGTGAAGCGGGTAGATTTTTTTCTATAAAATGGTGCAAGATAAATGTATTTCTTAATTATACAGCCTTTTTCATATAAATGATAAAAATTCCTCTGAGAAAATCATTCAGAGAAAATGGTATTTGATATTATATATTCTTGAAGTGCCCATAACAACATTTTTTTTATATTTCAGATGCAAAGAGAAATGTATTTACTCAGAGTTCTATGAAACTTAAGTCACAAATTCTCCTATCAGTATACTCGCGCATCGCGCTTGGTATTTGATTAAAAATTATTTAAATCTTGCGCTCTGTGCTCTGCTGTGTTCACTGGATAGATTCAAATAAATCATTTAAATACGATTAAAAGAATTTTATTATTGATTGGTTTTATAAAAAAAATGTTTAACAGCAATATTAGTTTACCTTTTTAAAGGACTTTTAGCGGACTATTCTTTTTGTTATGTTTTCTCATATCTCACATTTTTTGACTGGGAAATTGAATTAAAACAATTTTTTAAGAATGTTTTTCACGATCAAAACGAAAACTACTTACCCTATAAAAAATTTTCACGGGAGAATTTGTTGAACTTTTTAAAACCAATAATTATGTTCATTATTACTTCCTTTGTATCTCGTGTTATTTTGCTAAAAAATTGAATGTTCTATTTTTCAAGAAAATTGAAAAAATTGTTATACCATTTAAAAAGTAACGTTTTTCTTTCTCTTGACTTTTCTTTAAATTTTTCATTTTCGTTCGTTTTCCTAAATTTCTGAAATCTTATAGGGTTGTTAATTTCTTTTTATTGAAAAAACTCAAAATTATAAATTGTACTGATTTATGAGTATTACGATGAATTTTTGAATATTTGTCCAATATGGCTTGCTAGCGAACTTGACCTCCATTTTAGGACAGTAAAAGAGTTTAACAAAGGTCAATTCTTTCGAAAGTTATCGCGCATACAAACTAAAATCAACAGACCCGACACGTTCTTAAAAACATGTTTTTCGAATTCATGAAGTTCAGGGTTCACCAAATGTTAATTTAATTATTTAATTATATATTTTATTTTTTATCTGCAGCACTATTTAAAATAGAGAATTTAGTAAAACTGTAAAAGAAAGACTTGAATATAATGAATAAAAGGTTTGCCCTAGCTGACAAAAATAGTAATGTGCCGCGTATCGGCACTTTAAGTGCCTTGCATTGACAGGAAAATTTTATTTTAAGTTCGAAATTTTTACTCAGTTTTACCTTAGACTCGCTTTATGCCTTCACTCCGTTACCGAATTTTTATTGAGTAAAAGTGGGATAGAAGTACTAATGGTCTTATGGAGCGTTCTCATATGATGTAACGCCATATTTTAAGCTCTTTTACTCCCCCTTACGCCATGTCACACTCTGTCACGAATTGAGGAGACCCCCCCCACTTTTTCTCAAAATCTTTTTAAAACAATTATATATTAATTATTAATAATTATTAAGATTAATTATTATTATTATTATTATTAATAATTAATTATTAATATTAAGGTTGTATGTAAAAAAATATATCTGTTAGAATTTTTTAAAAATGTAGCTATATTTAAATAGAATGATGATTTATATACTAAATTAATTTCAAATTTTTTGACCTTACCGTTGCGGAGATAATTGATGTTAAAGTTGACTACTTTGATATGTAATTCATGAGGAATGCATAGGCAATCTCCGCATTTTCATTTTTAGTAGTCAAATTCTCTAGTAGAAAAGTTTAAAAAATATCAGTATTTGTGCAGCTTCAAAGTACAAATTAAAAAAAAATTTAATTCATTCACCACGTAGTTGCATTTTATTTTTTTCTCATAAACTACTGATTTGCCCACGATGAAATTTACAGAATTTGTAAAGTACGTGTAGACCTTTATTTGTCAATAAAATATATAAAATATAAAATTTTGTTTTTTAATAAAGCGATTTTTGTTTTTTGAGTTTACAAAAAAAAGTCAAAACAATTTTTTTTCGGTTTGAATTTTTTTTATATGACATAATGTTTTCAGACAGAAGGTCCAAAAAATTTCAGTCCCATATCTTCGCCATTTTCTTGAAATTTTCAAAAATATTTATTCTCGTTTTTCTAGACTACTAAAGGACTGATTACACCGAATTACATGCAAATCCCATTCAAGTACGAAAAGTTTTGTGATCACTTGTCATGGACGTTCGCCCAATTTTGGACCTCATGGTTCTGAAAGGAAAAGACCTGAGCTTTCTTTTGATATAAGAAAAACGTTAAAATATTTTTAATTTTCAAAAAAATCGTTCAAATTTTCAAATCAAATCAAATATTCAATCAATATTTCCACCTAAATACCAAACTAAACGCACTTTTTTGGGGTTGGGATTTCTTGTGCCGCCCTGGGCAACAATTTCACTTGCCGTCCCTTTACTAATTGAAAATATGTCTCATCGGCAATACAGGGTGTTTCTCGAGTTATCTGCCAACGTGAAACTACAAATACTAGAGAATAAACTAAGTCGAAAACTCCCATAACAAAATGTTGAAAAATGCGTAGTTTTCAAACGACAGAGCAACAAAGTTGACAAATCAGAAGTTCAATACTAGTTCTTACACATTCAACGCGTGGGTCATGGATTCTAGATGGTCTAAATCGTGCTTCTGATTGGTTAACTTTGTTGCTCTGTAGTTTGAAAACTACGCATTTTTCAACATTTTGTTATGGGAGTTTTCGACTTAGTTTATTCTCTAGTATTTGTAGTTTCACGTTGGCAGATAACTCGAGAAACACCCTGTATTGCCGATGAGACATATTTTCAATTAGTAAAGGGACGGCAAGTGAAATTGTTGCCCAGGGCGGCACAAGAAATCCCAACCCCAAAAAAGTGCGTTTAGTTTGGTATTTTATTATCCGTCTAATAATTTGGACACTCATGTATATTGCAAGTAGGTGTACTCAAATTACTGACTGGGTGTCCTGACACCCAGAACCCCGTGCTTTTCGCGCCACTAGAATCTGAGTTTTTCTATATAAAAGTTTTTTAAATTCCATCAGCCTTAATTGCATAAGTAACTTTGAGTGCTTTAAGGTCAATGTTAATATTAACCGATTTCGCTAAAAGGGCATAGCAGGATAAGCATATGTGTGCTGTCCACGGCCGAATTAGTCCGGGATTTTTACTGTGAGTTTGTACTGATGGACTATTAACTTTCCCAAAAATTTAAATCTGAATAAAATTTTTTGGGGGAGTTATGGTGGTGGAAAGAAAAATCAAAAAATATTTTTTTCTCGAGAACGGCTGGAAGAATTTTTATGAAAAAAATATATGTTATGGGTTTCGATGGGGGGATATTTTAGAAAAATTATGGATTTTTTTTTTCAAAAAAAAGGTGTCAAAAAAAATTTTCAAAATTTTTTTATTTTTTTTTTAAATAGGAAGCTTTTGCGGTACACCCACCATTTTGTGCCTAAACATATTTCAAAATGTTTTGAAAAATGTGTCCCAGGTTAGAAATTAATTGAAATGGTAGAACAGGGTGAAAAAAATTTTTAATCTTCAGCGTACAGCGTTAAGTGTACCACCCGCTGTATGCATGCGTATCTACACTGACTGTAAAGGGGTAATATTTTATTGTGAGTTCCTTCCCTCTCACACTTCGTAGT
>UCOH01000246.1:0-28798 GCA_900474275.1 Synergus japonicus
TATATATATATATATATTGCTGGTTAGGCTCTGCGAACGCTTTCGCTCATGCTACCTAGATTAGTTCTTGATTACGAGTGGATGCGGCTTTATGTTTTAAACCGCCATTGCTTACACTCCCGCGATCGTTAAAGATTCACGATCGATGATTATTTCACGATGTCTTAATTGATTCTTCTCGAGAGTTACGACCTTTCCACCCGCGTTGCTTCTCAACCACCATGAAAAATCACACTTTACGCTTTGACCTACTTTTTTGCTGGAGGATCGTGCGAAACTCAATGATTTGTTTATACGTGTTCGCGATGCGAATGTTTGATTAATTTCGATGATGTCATATGATAGGGACTCACCCTGCATGGAATCAACCTCGAAATCAACCTTTTCGCCTACAGTTATCTTCCCAACTACTTCTTCCATTAATATTAGGGAGCATTTCACTTTAATTGAAGTCAATTAGTTGGCATATATTCTACCTTAATCTATCATGTACAATCTTTTGGTATCGTTTTTGTCTTTTATATCTTTTACCTAGATTTAGGTTATTAAATAAATATGACTCTTCTCTTCCAAATGATGCAACTTGTTGCAAATGCTGTCATCTATTTCGCGTATTATATTGTTACCTTTTGTTATGTCACTTGAGATAGTAACTATATATCATAGAACTGACCTGAGGTTAAAATAGTAAAAGATTTGCATCTCCGAGAAAATTGTATAACACATTCGTGCAAAGAACGATCCTGATCAGAAGAAGGAAGGAAAGATTGAGCAAGCTGTACACGGTGTTGTGCCAAGGTTCCCTGTATACGTGAGGATACTGTCAAGTGCATTTGAGTGTCTCTTGAAATACATATTAACTTCGCATCACCTCTACACGTGCGTATTTACGTTCTTTATTTATCTCTACTTTTTCTATATCCTGAAATATCGACGCTGATTCATTTCGTATAATAAAGTGAAAGGCAAAATACTTTTTCACTTTGTTTGTAAAATATTCGCGTACACGTGTCTGAAGAGAGATAAGTGTTTTTATCAATCTTATATCAGAGAGTTGTAGATTTTTGTCTAAATAAAGAGCGGGAGGTGAATTATGGCTAGCCATTTTGTTTATTGGACCATAAAACTGTATATCTGCACCTCTGACACACTAGATATAAATTAAGCGGGGAACTTGTAAGTCACGAAATGGGACATCAATAGCTGCGAAATGAATGACTTCGATATTAATAATGTGCGTATATACATTTTTAATAAGCTGGCGACGACGTCAGGAGTTCGGAATTCGCTTGCGAGTACAAATCATAACTCACAGTATCTCTTATACTGCACTTTCGCAGGAAGAAAATGCGTGTCGCATATATCTGATTTGGCACTAGAGAGTTATTGCTGGAGATTGGAATTTGACGTGATCTGGAAATTAGGAATAAAGTGCGCTCGAGAGTTCCTGGGAAAGATAATTCAAGTGTCACCTGAGAATCCACTTATATTTAATATATTTGTCATTTCCATATTGCTCACCTCTCGTGATTTTGACTTTCTCTCTTTTATAATGCGAACTTTCAACCTCAATATGCAGAAATATGCAATTATATGATTCAACTTTTCTATTCTTGATTATTTCTAACGCTAAATCACGAGACGAATAAAAAGTTGTTATTATGTTGTAATATGTAGATCATTGTGATCTTGTGATCGAGACACGATGAAGAATGTTCTTGGACTAAAGACCACCTTGTCACCAAATTTATTGAGCTTGCTCGATACGCTTGATTCACTTTCGTGTCTTGATTTCCATGACAATGTCGACCCTCTATCAATGCATGTGGACAAGCAAGTTTTACAAAGATACGTTCACTCATGATGCATAATAAGCTGGTTGGCGCCCCAGCGACCTTACATATTCTACTGATACCAAGAAAAATGTCCCGTCGTGAAAAACCCACCCACGATAAGCTGAATGCAAATATAACTTACTCTAAAGATTTAACTGACCTTGCATTAGGGTTTTTAAAATTCAATCATATCGCACCTTATTTCCATATGAAAGAGCTAGTCTTTTGTATACGACTTTTATCAACTGATTACAAGTGTACAATTTCTTAAGTGGAAATATAGCATTATGAAATGTATAAATTTATACATAATAGCAGATTGAAAAAGTTACATTTCGCGTTGCAGATAATTGTCGAAAAAAATGCTGTAAATTGATTACCAGGGACAGCTAGAGGGGAAGAATTTTCCAGGATTGACGACTCGTACTTCCACTTCCAGTTTCTTCTTCACAAGAAAAATTCCTCTCTCATCGATTACTATTCCCCCTTAAAAATGTCTCGTCAAGCCACTCTAATCCTCAGCAGGATTGACGAGCCGATAATCCGCAGTAGCTCCCGATTATGGCTCCGAGGCTTGTTTTTTCTCTATTTTTTGCGAGTTGTTAAGGCGCTTACGCTTATACGGTAGCTTATAAAAGAGGATCCGCGGCTCTCTGCACGATCGCCGACACTTGCCGACCTTAAACTCCTGCCACGCGTGACCTTCGTAGTGGCGTTAAGCCGTGACGTCACTGGTTCCAGAGCTTAAATCTACTTTAGAGCCGTGCCTCTTTTCCTCGCTCTTTCCAGCTTTTGGTCTCAGATGATTCAGTTCGTATAGAGATACTTACCCCCTTTTTAATCTGGCTTGGAACGCAACTCCGCGTTTAGTTGGCAGAAAAGAGAAGTAGTTAGTGGACCAAGTTGGCGCCCTTGGCAGCGTGCCTTGCCCTGATCTTCACTCCTTCACCTCTTCTTTCATTCCCCCTGCTCACTCTTTCCTTCCTCCTCTTCTCAAAACATCTCTAGCTCGGAGCGTTTCTTCAATGTATATTTTCCTCAACTCGACGATACTTGCATCGGACAAGTTTTGCAAAAACTTCAAATATAACGTCGTACTGGCCCTCCATGAAGAAGTGCTATAAACTTGTCTCTGAGTAAATAAAATATTCATCTTCTGATTCGCTGATTTATCGAAGAGAAGATAAAAGCTCGATAAATAAGCTAGGAGGGGTTTTCAGTAGTTATATTATGTTTGCAAACAAGAATCAAGTAAGAGTCAATGTGTCTACAAATTGTAAAGCTGTTAGACACCAGAGAAAATAAATCTGTATATAAAGTATAAACTACAAAAAGGTAGATATTGGATCATGTATCTATCCTCTGTCGTAACCGCAGAACGTCCATGGAGCAAGTGGTTTCTAACACCTGTGAGGTTGTTTGAAACCACGAATGAAATCAAGATGGGAAACATATTTTACACTCTTCAACTAGTTCACGAGGAAAGTAAAAACTAAAGGACATATGAGAAACTGATCCCAAGAACTTATTACCTAGCTTATGACATGTAATTATACTTAAAACAGATTATGCATCTTAAAATATATACGTGATAAAATACGAGTAAATAGAGTACATAGAAATGCATGAAAATACATGGAAATAATGAGATACTTGTAAAAGAAATGAACACTGTTACATTTTTCAAGATTTATAGATAAGGTATTGTGCAATTGTATCAAGTAACAGTTATCTTTGAATGCAGGAAGTTTCGCTATGGTGACTGGATTCCCATAACCGATAGCGATAATCGACTAATGATATTCCAGGTGTCTCGTCATAGAGAACGATGCACTTTAATTGGTCGTTTCTCCAGTAATGAGAGTTCGAGTCATTCTAGCTGCAGACAACATGTTTGAAACGCTTGACCTTACGCGAGAACGAGTTACTGACACTCCTTAAGTCAGTCAATTGAGACTCGCTCGATCAGTATAGTGAAAATAATGAAAGATAGACTCATTTTACTCGTCGATGTCGATTCGTTTTCGCTTGATGAGACTAGAAAAACTTCCTCTACCAGAGAAATATATATATATCTGTCCAGAAATTTCAATGTGGATCTGATCGGGGACTTGAATTAATTATACAGAGATAGTTACTCTGTATTTTCTGATTCTTTTGCACCTTCACCTGTAACATCTGTTCCCCAATCTCGCTATTATAATTTTTTCTATTTTAAACTTACATCTATTGAACAATGTGCATGATAAGAATCTCTGGAAATGATTTCTGGAGATGATCGAGCTACAATAACAAAACGGTGAACGCGGTCGATTTTCAAAGCAATTTCAATTTCTCACTTCGTCAAGAAGGTATGCAGTAGATAGAGACAGTTATAAGACAGATAGTCTCTGAGGGCATCTTATAATGTTCTGCAGAGATGAGATTGCGATTTGAATGAAGCCGAGAGTCACTACTAGTGGGAGATCGGCAATTCGCGTAACGGGACATGAATCAATGAGAATAATGGCGCGGGGATCGCATTCGATTAGAATTACAATCGGTACCTTAATTATCGTGACACGGGGACCATTTATTGAATCGATGCTTTTACAGTCTATCAGATAATTACGTCAGAATTCAAGTTCCATCACCTCTAAAATTTATCTTGTTACCGCAGCTAAAACAGAATTTGAATCCTTATTTCGGAATTCACCTCACATATATTCCATTTTGCACATTATCCTTTATTGACGCAATACTACCGGCGGATGTCTGAAAAGGGAAATAAAGAGAATGAATTAATTTTTATTTCACTGATACTGATTGTAGGAGGGAGTTTCTCACATTCATAAAGTTGAAAACCGATATATCTCCTTCCACCTACAGAGATCGAATTTTCTTGGGAATTTCGCAACGTCCACTCAACTTCTACACATGTGACAGTGACAGAGTGATCCAATGTCGATCCCTCGATCATAAAATCCGATCCCTTCGTATTTTCCATGTCCGCACGCTAGAGGAATTCCTTGTGACGCCATAGATCTCGTAGAGACTTGAGCTTTGCGTAATCTCCTGCGAATCCTTGCTGTAACGAGAAAAGACGAGGTAGCACGCGATCGACCAAACAAATGACCGCGATCTATCAGAGCACGATCTGTTCCGACGATCTACGACGGGAATCGCGAACAATCGCGGACATGTTGGGATATAGAAGCCACGCTCCGGATCACTTTCACGGTGGAAGAGAACCATGAAACTCGCTATGCTCCCACGGTGTTATGTCGTCGTTCAGACTGTGCACGTTGCAGTTTCTGTTGGTTAATGCCTCCATTAAAATGCCCCAAGGAGATTCGCCATTTCTGTATTAAGTTCATTGTTTAATGCGCATGTGTGACAACAAGATCCGTGAGTTGCTCAATTTTTGTAACTTGTCATCACTAGGAAATAACACTGAGCGGAAATAAATTTATTCCCGTGCAGTAATTTGGATGGGGTTTTGGCCAGTTTCCCCTAATTTTAATGTGGTCCTGATTCTCTTATTCCTGATGAGGAATACAAGTCGTTTTAATGAATTTTTAAAGAATTTAAAAATTATTCGCAAGGTTTTTAAAATTTTAAAACCTCTTAAAGGTTTTTAAGAGATTTTAAGTGGTTTAAAAAAATTTTAAGCGATTTCAAGAAATTTCTCGTGATTTTAGGGGATTTCAAAAAATTCAAAAAAGTTTCAAGATCAGTATAATTTGTTCAAACAACCCAATTAAAGAAACAAAAATGTTTTATTCTGTTTTCATAATTAAATTGTACACATAACTGTATTTACAATCGTTTATCATCACAAAATTCTCTGAAGAAAACCTGCTCTATCCTGAATGTAAGTTCTGACAGGAAATTATTGAAAACAAATTATCTTTTTCGATAAATAACTCTCATTATGAGTATTATAATAGCCAGTTGAGTCCTCGTTCTAAAACACTTTCGCTCGAAATGCTGCAGCTCGTCAGCATACAACTATTAGCTATTATACTTTTTTTCTCTCGTTGCCTGTCTCTCGAGACAATTATTTATCTAACCGATTTGGCAGTTAAATTAATGATCGTGGATAATCAAGAAACCATTTGTGGCTCAAAATGTAGCAACTGCATTAGGCAGGTCTTGTTTCTCCCTAGACATAAAAGTTATAAAAGTGAATTCCTACGTTTTACACCCACCTCTTACATCGATCTAGTTGTGGGCGATCGACGTGTAATTCCGATAGTTATGAAATAGTATGGGTAATACTTATCAAAGCCATTAAACATTCATTTTACTTCCGCCTCTTCCTTTCTAGTCACGTGTCGTGTCGATTGATACTTTGATTAGAATAACAACGATTGTAATTAAATCATGATAATACTGTGGTAAATGTGTAGGGACTTATCTTTTCACGATATTGATGATTGTTAATAAGAAATTTTAGAATTTTGAAATTCAAATCTTTTTAAACTTATACACATAAAGTATATGTATAAGATTTTATCCTCTTTGAATTTGAACTTGTTATACATAAATGGAAAATTCAACACATTGTTCTCGGAGTTACGCTGTAAACAGCGTTTAAAAGATTTATTATCCTTTCTCAGATTTTGAGATGGAATACTAAGTTTCTACAAATGGTTATCCTTCTTCGAAATGTTATGAGTATAATCCTCGTTATATTCCTTTGTCTCATGATCTTTATTTTACTGAAGCCTTCACAGCGATCAAATTCTCACATACATTTATTTGTTCCGTTATCCGGCTCGGCATTTGATGCTATATCGAGATCGATAAACGGTCAGAAACGATAGGACGAAGGCGTAATCGCTAAAATCCAAACCTATGCTTTATGGGGCTGGCCTCGTAAAACGCTGTTTAAAACATGTGCAAAATGGTCATGGCGATCTACAAAGATCGGCATCGGGGTCGTGTGAACTGTAAAAGACCATAATCCGAACATAAAGATCGACAGGACGATCTCCTCGGCATCTCTCCTGTCAAAAGAGAAGCAGGCTGATCCTTTTAGGTTCGCTGGAAGGAAAGAGATAAAGGCTCGTATAAAGGAAGTAGATTCGCGAATTAAGGAGGACGAAATTCAATTTTATATACTGATCTTGAGTAACTCCTAAAGTTTTATCTTTCTCCGTTTTTAAAATATTCGAGGAAATAAAACAGATACTGAAATTTGTTTATGTGATTAGGTACATGCATATAAAATGTCTTACTTCGTTGAGAGAGACTTTTTCGTTATCTGCTGGGGAAGTCACGAGCTTTCGCTTTCTCTATCTCTGCTGCTCTTCCCGTGCCCCGGCACTTAGTGATTCTGGATCTGGTAAAGATTCACGAAGATCGATGATCTTCCATTTCGAGCAGTAAAAATACAGGACCTCAAGAAGGAAAGGGTCTCGAGTTTCTCGCGGTACGTCACGAGCTTTATCTCGAACGGGACCCTCCTCCACCATATTTGCCATCCCTCTTCGTCTTCTTCGTCCTCGGCCTCGTCCTCTCGTGGCCCAATGATTCTTCTGAGATATGAGAGCGGCGGGGTCCAGGTTCAACGGAAAGACCGGTCACGAGTCCCGCTCTACCTAGTGTACTATTGAGAAAAAATCTCAAATCTGGGCTATCTAGGAACCTGCAAAAAATACATACTACACTTTCATAGATGCTTTTTCTTTTTAAAAAAAAAACACTATACCTAGAAACTAGGGCAAGTTAATGCACGAAATTGTGGATACATATCGTTTTTGAAAAAAAGGTGGGAAAAGTCATTTTAATATGAAATAAATGATAATTGTAAAGAAATTACAATTTCAAGTAACACTTGGATTTTATTAAAATGCTTTACTGACTTCTTTGCAGCCAGTAAGTTTGCATTCTCAACATTATATAGCAATATTATTCGCAGAAGCTGGCGTTGGAATAAAATCAAGATGTATATTGGCTATACTGCTCACTTGAACCCAGTAGTTCTGGGTTCAAGGTGAACGTCCATCTCCTTAGGACGTAATCGATTTGCTTAAGAGCGGGCTAGCAGTGCATAATACAAGTTTTGAATCATCTTTGCTGGCATCTCGCAGCCACTCGACTCTTCTATGATGAAGTACGCAATCAGTAGCTCGGAATCAACCATCCGCAGCATTCACAGACTCTTAAAACCCAATAAACGTTAAAAACATCGCTGAACGTTATTTTAACCACAGTGGTAAATTTATCTCCAATGCGAAAGAGCAATACTTGATTACTTCAGCATCATTATTCATTATGAAGATATTCTGTGAAAGAGGCTAGCCAAACTTTTGAAAATTATTTATCAGTCATATATAGACTTTAGGACAGATTTGCATCACTAAAGTAAATTTGATATTTGCTGATTCGACGCCAATGTCAAGAACCTTTTTCCCAATCGCGAAAGGAATCCTTCGCATCTTATAGAGATGCCACGCGAGCCTATTGGCGGACGCGTGCCTGGTTACATATATTCCGTAGAGGTTAGGTAACGGTTCACTGGAAAAGTGGCAGACACGACGTAACCTTACCTGAGACTCCTTTAAGCCCGATTATAGATAGATCATGAGTCATCTTAAGGTTATGGAATGTCAATACAAAACGGGAAATATTAACTTTTCAAATCATTCAGACATGGGAAAAGGTACTGATCAAATCTACGCTTTATAAGATTTTTATCTTATCAACATTCTCTTTTCCCAGTAGGGAGTGCATTGGAGGGGCATAGAATGGCATTGAACTTTTTAATGGCATCCTGTGCGGATCAATTCCGTTTTTTCCAAAAAGCATCAATGGCATTGACTCAGTCATAATATTTTGTTTTTCAAAAGACATTATTTGGCATTCAAGAGGATTCAAGTAAAACAAATTTTATTCCACAGAGAGCATTGAATGGCATTCAGGACAAAAACGGAAATGTGGTTTAAGTTCTGAACGTTCAAATGAACGAATTTTTGTATTGATTGTATTTTAAACTATAAACAGTGTTCAAACATTAATTTATTTGCATTAACAGTAATTTTTTATGGAAGAATTTGGAAGACATTTATAATGCCTATGGTTATTTTTAGTCGAAATACAACATTTCTGGATAAAATAGACTTGGGAAAAAATATTTCGTTCATTTGAACGTTCGAAACTTTTGATACATAAACGGAATTGATCTGCGTAGAATGGCATTAAATATAGAATGCTATTAAATAACACTGGTGATCGAAAAAGATATAGTAATAAAAGATAAAAGATATACACACTGATAATTTGAGTTTATTTTAATTAATATATTAGGATCAATTTACAGAATACCTACCGAAGATTTTGAATGCAAATAATAAAGTTTAAGAAATAATGAAGAATTAGAGAGTAAATCGGGCTTTGTAGGAAAGAACTCTTTCAAGAAGGTACATCATTTAAGAAGCGTTTCAAAATATTACGAAGTAAAAAGTAACAGATAAGGGGGACAATTGAGGAAGCTAGTGGTTACTTGATATCTGAAAAGAAATTTTTTGAAGACACCATTTCATATGGTTACTTTTTCAAGTCTTTATAACTGATTTTTATGTTCGGTAGACCTGAAGGGTCGACGTCATGTACCTGCACTATAGACGCTTGCAAGACGGATTAACATAAAGTTGTGGAAATACCGAGGGAAATACATAAGGCGAACATTTGGACCATTACGAGCTGAGTGAGAGAATTTGAAGGCCTTTTAGCTTTACAACTCTTATTTCTAAAAATGAAAAGGGAAACTCTAAAGGTTATTGTATTCTTCCAAGCTGTACAATCTACGAAAATAGCAGATGTTTCGTCAAAAAGAATGGAAAAACCCGAGGAAAAACGCAGGAAATATACTCATTGGCAGAGAAATAGTATTAACAGCGAAATACTAAAATATGTACTATGTTTTTAGATTGACTTAACGTTATACTCCTTCTTACCGGGTTCTATCTTTATTAAAACAAAAAATAACATTTCAAGGGTATTGATGATTGCGAAGGTTGAATACTTTTGAATTATATAAATATTGAAAACTGTTTGCTTAGATATATATATGCTCCTTTTAGGATGAAGTCAGTTAAATTTAGAATTTTATCTCCTCCACAACTACCTTCATGGTTGAAGAAAATAGAGAATCAGAAATGATATTTTAATATGAATAATATATCTGAATCACACCCTTTCTCTTAAATTTTGCTGCATTTTCTTCCCACAAATAGCAGATAATCTTCCTGAAAGCACTTTAGGAGTAGATAGGTGTGCAGAGGCGTTTAACGTTTTCATTGGGCATGATGGTTTACGTTATACGCACCTATGTAAACCAACCGCAACTTAGTATGGCGTCGCGAACTCGTAAATCGTGGCATAAACGATCGCTTGATTACATCTGCGAATCGATATTCCTTGCCTTAGTCGTGGGTTGCGTGCAACCTGGGAATCGTTCTCACACATGAGATGCTCATCTTTTACAAAATAAATTCTTCGATATTGGTATGTTGTCAAAAAGTTAAGATATTCCTTAATCAAGTATAGATTTATTGTTTCACTAGAATTGCAGTGCGGAAATTAAAAAAAAAATACAAAGCGAAAACTAATGAATATTTTTTCTCTTTGTTTCAGGTGAGTTCAAAGTGATGTTTCACTACAATAATTGTCTACCTGTGAGTATATATATATATATATCTGATAGACTTTTATCGTTATTCAAGCAATAGCCTGAGGAGCTATTTTTTTTAGTGTTTACTGTCGTGAACTCCACCTACGACCACGTGACTAAAATTGAAATAATGGCGGCCTAACTGAACGACATTTATTGAGGCAAATTACGTAATTTCTCTCGCACGTAGTTTAGCCTAGGGTTAGCTCGATTCCTCGTCACGTCTTTACCATTGTTCCTCGACTTTCATGGGACTCTTAGGCGCCTATGGGGTCACCTGGTGACCCCGCGTTCGCATCGTGGGCGCCTCTTGAACTGATGTTAAAGTCGAGTCGTTGCAAAACTTACACATTGTGCAAATGCAAACAGTCGGGCGCCAAGTTCACACGAAGACCCGTAATAATTCTACGTTTCAAGGGCACCACGCACTCTCCCCCTCTCTCTCTCTCTCGTTTTTTTCTTTTTTCCCCTCTTTCCTTCTTTATTTCTCCTGCTTTGCCTCCCTTTCTCTTTCTTTGGTTAACGGTAATGGTAAATGCGTCGATTTACAAAGTACCTAGCCTACTTCTTCCCTCAATCGATGATCATCAAGCTTCTCCAAGTTCAATCTCTTTGTTCAGATTTCATGGAAATTATCCTTCTGGAAAAATGTTCTCTAATCTGTGATGGATTAATACGAGTAAGAACCGATCTAGGAAATTGGAAATCCTTGCGCTCTTCGTTAATTTCTTATGATTTGCCTTTTTAAGAATTTATAATTATTTCCAGAGATTTACTGTTAGCAAATTAAGTAAATTTTCAGAAACGTGTTGCGAAGGCTTTTTATGCAATTTTCATATCTGAAGCTTTACTTACTTTTTCTTTAGTTTGAGGTACCAATATATCGAACACATTGTTGTCGAATGGTTGTGGAATTTTAAGGAATTTTATGGAACACCAAAGAATGTCAAGAAGTGTATTAAATGAGAAATTAATCGCGGGTAGATCGCGTGGATCATAATTGCTAGTTCTTTAAATTCACAGAAAAAATTGAGAGGAAAATTTGTTACGGGTAATTTTCAAGTAGATAAAGTCTAATTTTTTCACGTCGAAACAAAAGAATGTACAATAAGTTTTATAGCAGGTAATATTTATCGTGAAATAGGGGTAATAAAAAATTGATTAAAAATTTTCAAAACCTTAAAAAAATTCCTAGGAATGTAAAAGATTTCAAGGGGTTTCAAAATATTTTCAAGATTTAGTGATTAAGTAGTGCATTGCGCGATGAGTCAGACAAGGGAGTAAAGCGGAAAGCGCAGGCGTGGATGTTTCCTGTCGGGGATTTGAGTTTGTCGCAACCGTAAAGATGCGAAATACATATAGCCAAGACGAATGGGGCCGGGTGTGCTGAAACTTGAGAGTGAATCGCTTGTTAGTAAAACTCGTTAGATCGCTACGCCCGTTTCTATCGCTCACGCGAATCTCCTGCAAAAAATATCTACTGTTTAAGTCACTGCGTGGTCACGGTCTCGTTTTTTAAGTTCATGATCGAGCCCCGGGAGTGAGATGAAAAATGAGATACTTGGAACGATACAACCTACATAAAAATTCTCTACCCATAAAATATATTAGACATAAAACCGAGCATAAAACTTTTGAGAATAACTCAAGCAGGAGAAAAAAAATAATTAAAAAGATGGAAAAGAAATATATCATACAAAATGATACTTGGGCATAAGATATAAATTTTAAGAACTTTTGTGAATAAAGCAAAAGGTAGAATTATGGAGATTAGAGGAATATGGTAAATTGAATTTAAGATTAATCGTCTGGAATTTAATAAACCCATAGAAATTGATCAAATTTGTGCTTGAAATTACGGAAATAATTTATTTCAATTTTATTTAGAATTTAACAGCTTCACACGAAAGGTGTTAGGTCTTCCTGGAGCGTGCAAGGTCTTGGAAATTCCTTTGGGAATTAAGTCTGGAAGTACCGCTGTATTGATAAATTTTACCCCAAGGGTGATGGAATCACGATCCTCTCATTCGGCACAGAACAGATCACATAATCTATTCGAAGAGAGGTAATAGAATCGGCAAGGAAGCACGCAAAAAGAGATCGATTCTATATTGAGTTATATACCATTTGCTACTGGTTTATTTCACTCCACGAGAAATCTCGTAAGATATGCGGGTTATCCAATTTTCAGTCTTCTTATAGAATTTCTATAATATGCATATCATATTTAATCAGATACTGAATCAAGTTTAAATATTTAGTAATTTTTATTTTCAACGATGTAAAATTGTCTTGGACTTGTTATGATTTGCTGCCTCTACATACATACGCATCTATAATTTCTAAAGAAAGTTTCGGATGAAAAAAATTGCCATCCATAAATTGAAATTCTTTAAGGAATGCCTACAGCTGCTTCATACATCATGTACATTATAGAAGAAGGAAACTTCCGCTGAAGATTCCACGCTATGTGTAAACATTTATGCTTCTCTTCGAATTTCAAACGGCATAAACAGTTGTATCTAATCTCTCTATCTCGCGCGTCTTGCACCTTCTTTTGCGAATGAATTCGCGCTTATAAGTTGAAGTACAACTACACAGAATTTTAGACATACACATCCTTCGCACATCTTTCGCGATCTTCTTCTTATTCGTGTACAATTATTCTTCGTTACTTGAGTACTCGTGGCCTTTATACCAGAATTGTTCGGAGAAGTGTCGTACGTATTTTAATACCGTACTTCTTCGTGTCATTAAGCCAATTATCCTTACTTAGTGGCCAAGGGAACTCCGGCGAATGGCAATTATAAATGTTTTATCGTACCGGTCTATCTTCACCGGTGTGTATATATACTCTATACACACCAAAGGTAAGAGTCGTTAACCAACCGCGTAAGCAAGCACTTGTACTTACTCGCTTACT
This sequence comes from Synergus japonicus, assembly GCA_900474275.1. Taxonomy (NCBI): domain Eukaryota; kingdom Metazoa; phylum Arthropoda; class Insecta; order Hymenoptera; family Cynipidae; genus Synergus; species Synergus japonicus. Next base: position 13,418 of record UCOH01000246.1, read on the forward strand.
TACACCTACTTCCGAGGAGACAATCGTAATAGGAGCTTCGCTTCCCTTCCTACTAAGAAACGCGCCCTTGTGCCTTTGAAAATGTCACGGCTGTTGGGTATACATATCGTAAAGCAACTTTGGATTTTATACCTTTGTCTAAAGGAAAAACTTGGCGAGTGATCAAATTAATTGAAATCGCACGACAATCTCTGTCGGTACACGCAATTGCTTGACGAGAGGATAATTATTGTTTCATTCATTCCTCGCTCTTTCATTCTTAAACGTTTTTCATTGCCAGACGTCTCATTTTTGTATATCCTGCTGAAAAATACTTTTGCGACCATTTTGCTCGACTTGATTTTATCAGATTTTATAACACGAATCCCTTGAAGTTAGGGGTGACCAATATTGAGGTAGACGATTGTGGTACTGAAGATCCAGGATGTGATTAAAATTAATTCTCTCGCTATTGTGAAGTTTAAAATTATTTTGCATTGTCTCTCGTCGGTGCACGTGAAGAGACCATCGTTAAACCACCTGTTTCCTGCTGTTGGTGGAAAAAAGTCTAAGGGGTGGATGAAAAAGAAACGACCAGTTTGCGAGAATGAAGTCGAGGATGTAAAGGAGGACGAAGAACAGAAGATAATAAGAAGAAAAAGCGAGTATTCCAGAGAATTAATTGAAATAGACTTGCCTTGAGACGCAGACGAAACCATCTTAATGGTAGAGCGACTTGATAATGTAAAGTGTTTCATTCACTGCCCTCTCAGGCTACTTCATCATCTTTGCTTCTCCATGAATATTATGTTTCAGGAAAATGTTTTTTTTTATATTTCTCTTCTTTAAATTATAAATGATATCCAATATAATTTAGAATCTTATGTAAGGAGTTTCTTATACGTATGAAAAATGTTCTCCTTAACTCGTTAAATCGTGGCCAATTAAAATCTTGTTAAGTATAGCTGAATCTTTACAGTTTAACACTTTCAGATATTAAACACGCGACCTCTGACTGCTGGTGTCTCCTTTTCCAGAATCGATCGCTCGAACTGCCCACGCCAAACCTTATCTGGAGTTCTCTATATAGCTACTAAAAGCACTTTCTCTCCATTACCATCTCGAAAAAGCGTGCTTTGTGGCAAAGTCGAATCTTCCAGATTTGGAGAAATGCTTCTTGTCGTGTCGCAAGGGTCGTCGATTTCCCGGTTGGACGAATTCAGATTCGATACCTCGTTCTCTTGAGTCATTTATTATCATGACATCAGAAGTGTTGAATATTTCCATTTCAAATGTCACGTTTAGAAAATTATAGATCGTAAGAGGAACCTACAACTGCACGAAAAACATATACTTTCTTTAGACATATTACATAACAAAAAATAAAAACGGAACATAAAAATTGGAATGAAATCCGGGACCTCAGCACTTCTACTATACCTTTCTAAAAGCAATGCTATTAAACCTATTTTCCAAGGAGATAAAATCTAAAAACCTTCTCGATACAATTGCTTTGAAAAACGATTGGTTAAAAGAATCCAGAAGAATTTCAAGACCAAGTTTGATTAAGTCAGCCACACCCAAGAATTTCAAATCGTCTCGATCCTCGCTGCTGTTGTCAATCGTTAAGCTTGATAAATTCAGAAGCAGAAAATAGTTCCGCCATTATGGTCTCACCGGCTAATTTTTCTGCTGGCGTGCCTCAGAGCCGGGTAGTAGAATTTCATGAAAATCTATCATTCACTCGCGAAGAGACAGATTCGCGGTAAGCGGTTGATGAGAAAAGAAAAAGGAGAAAAGCCTAGCGGCGTACTGTGTGTAGACTGTAGACGGTTCCTGGAAATGCGTCCTTCGTCGGCGTCTCTCGTTGCGACCGACGTCGAGAACGAAAAGAAACTAGGAAGAAGTACTACCCGAGGTCTGGTGCGCAAGGAGAGCCGGCATTCCTTGAAACGACATCTGTTCCTCGTCGTTCCGCGTTCCCCGATCAAGACCAACCACGATTTTCTACGTGTTTTACAGGACGGTTACAATATCGAGATCAATACCACAGAACCGCTATGCGGATCCCCGTATGCGATCCTTTGAGAACTTCATCTTTGCCCTGCGTACCAAGATGTCTTCCAATCAAGAAATAAGTACTTCCAGATCATTACTGCCTTGTTTCGATTTAATTTATGGCGCTTCTTCTTGAAAACTGGGTTTAACTTTAAATTATCACACGACGAGTTAAAAGGAAGATTACATCTATTCAGGGGTCTGACATTATTCTACCTTTGCTTAAAAAATTCTTATTATTCTGACCAATCATGTTTTACGAGGTGCAGACAAAGTCTGGCCCACAGTGACGCCACATTACTGGATCAAGTGTCATTTTTTACCCAGTGTAGTAGTTATCATTCCATCTTTGGTCCATCTTCGGATTATTAAATCGAAATGAAACTAATTGCTTCAAATGCAAATTCTACACATAATGAAATGGATTATTCAAAAGGATAGTATTTTTCTATCCGAAACTTTGACCGGGGGTGTAAAAGTATTCTTTGAATCACAAAATTCAATGCAAAATTGCAATCATCAATCTGCAATACATGTTCAGTTCTCAACAGTAGTCGAGGTTTAAACCGCATCTTTTTCTGACTTTATTATTTCTTACTTGTCTTGTTACATCCCTATATATTCCAACTAGCTATTTTAATCGAAATTCCTTGATACCCGCATGAAGCTTCCCTCCTCTTTATGTTTCTCTTCACCCTGGTAAGGTGTAGGCACCTAAACATGGCGATAAAGTCGAAGGACATATTTATCTTTCGTCTTGGGCATACCCCCAGAGCCGTAAGCGGCGTCCTGTCGCGAAAAAGGATCCTAGATCCTCGTTCCTTCTTCAAGATAAATCGCCGTTCATTCGCGCGAAACAATACACATAAGCGAGAAAGGCTGTACTTGCTGAGCGAGCTAATAGCTGGACGCCCGAAGACGCGCGGACTCGCGTATCTGATAGTTCGACTGTGAGTTATTAGTATTAACCATTTGGTACTCTGGGTAGCAGGGAGTCTCGCTGTGCGTTACGACGATCGAGGATCATGAAAAGTAACATACTTGGTGTCCAACATACATATATCTATAATCTCGTCGAAGATTTGAAATATAACCATTCCTGCTCTACACTATTTTCATTTTTATTTTCATTCACTATTTTCTTTTTGGTTTCCTTGTTTTCTTCGAGGCCAGATCTTGGGGAGTTTTATTTCCCAGTGATGCGATCATTTTCAATGCATTTATTGGAACTTTCTAATCCACTCTTTTTAATCCTAATTATTGAAAAATGGTAAATCCAATCAACGACGATCTCTCTTTATTGAGCTTTTTGAGAATAAACTGAAACACAACATTGTTATTCATGTTTTTTTTTCTTATCTATTACTGCTTACAATATTGTTATCTCAAATGATGAAAAGAAAAGAATATAATCTCACCCACTTGGAAGTTGAATTCTTGAGCTGAGAGAAATAAACTTGAGCATAATTCGCAGTGGTTTAACGTGGGCTTGACCTTGATATTAGCAATAATAATTCATCCTTCCTCTTTATCTCGTCTCTAGATTTTGTGGAGGATTATTCCCGCACCTTGGCGTCCGGTACAAGTTCATTGTCGCGGGAAGGACGAAGGAAACGGCCGATTAATTGCCGACATTACCGGCCGATATAACCGGCCTGTCCTCCTCCGGCGTCGATTATGCGAGCCTACATGCTCCATAGGCAGGTGTGCCAACTATACTCTTCTAAATATACAATATTCTCCATGGCTTTCGCTGAAAATCCTAGTTGGATCGTGGCATTCGGTACCAATTCCAACTCCTTCTTTTTGAATGTCTATTACACTTCCTGCACCAGTTCTTGGTTTCCGCATGATACATGTTTTAGAAATGATACCGTAATGATGATCTCTATGCATTTCGTATTGGAGATCTAAAGTTTCTTTTTGACCTACGTGACCCATGATTTCAGCTTATTTGACTTCCACTTTTATCTTGTTATCTTCTCTTCTTCTTCTTCTTCTTCATCTTCTTCTTATAAAACATCGAGCCTTCTACTAACCATTAATCCTAATTGCCCTTAGCCTTCATAGGTGATGATAAACCACGATAACTAGCCTCTTTGAAACAATATCTCTAATCACCTGACATTCAAGATAAAACTGAAATTCCTCTCCGCACCATTCTCAAATAGGAAAAACCTTTCAACAAAACACATAGCAACTATGTCGTTCATTTTACCCCGTAATCACACTTAACTCCACCAGCAAGAGGAAAGCAAGTTGGAGTAATATCTGCATAAATTAAAGATGGTCATATACCTTGGGCATCTTGTATAGTAATGGCCACTCCATATACCTAAGGCACCTTGGCAGCAATCCCCATTTCACAAGATATACCATATACAACTCCCTATATCACTGACCTCTTCAGTAATGATAAATATTTCTCGCATACGTGTAATTCTTCTTCCTTCTCATCTTAAGGCTGAAGGAGATGAGGCGCAAGAGGCAAAATATCTATGCGGCAATTTTATAACGCTGTTGCCGCAATAATACGTCTTTCGTCAATCGTTGTTCCTTCCATTGCATTGCTCTCGTTCGTGATTGGGCGAGGGTTATAGCTCACGTCTTCAGCACGTCCATGGCGAGTCTACGCTGGGGATGCGAGGACTCGATTCTTGCCAGGCAGGTGTCCGCCAAGGTATTCGGAGGCTGCAGAAACCGATACCTTTACGGTCGGATTAAAGTCGGTGCTTCTTTTCTCTCCTCGCGTCTCCTCTCGTTCATGCCCTCTTGCGTAAAGTTACCTTGGCCGATGACATCTGGTCGACGGTCAGGAATGCTGGCCAATAACCGGTCCCCCCGCATCGATATATATATATGTGCATATGTATATATTTATATACCCCGCTATATATACATATTGCAAAATGAATTTTCTGCCTAGGTGAATTCTCGCCTGACTGGAGCGCGTGCCGATCGTTAAATTTGCGCCAACATTAATGCGCTCGAGTATGCCCGATGCTGCCTTAGTTCCAATGATACACATTCATGTTTCATATAGACTACACACATGTAATATTATACATTAAACATAATGTGTGCATGCATGGAGCTAATATACAATATTTATATTCTACTCTCGTTCTTTACATCCCAGAATAATAATCAAAAAGAACGAACTCTTTGGATTTATCTGATTCGTAATTCGCCTAGAAGTTGTTACTGACCACATATGTACAATCTGTTCACGATCCAAAAGAGCTGAAAAGCTGCTGCAAGTTTTATTCCATTAATACGAAGTGGTTTATGTTGAGACTCTTTAGCTACGTCTCTAGAGTCTACCTTGTAATCCAGTTTCGTTTATTACTTTATACGACCGGATTCCAAGTTTAATGCATTGGGGTAATAAAATCCGAAAGTTATCATCCTTATTCTCACGGAAGGACGAAGAAAAGGTTGCAGTATCTTTCCATCTTTGTGATTTACGCTAATAATTCTGTAAATGCAGCCTAGTAAGTTGGGCAAGAAGAAAAGTGAAGTGTCTTCTTAGCTGAGAGATTTACTCTATGTACTCTGGGGATGCTGGTTTCATTAGTTGAAAATATCGTTGGTTGGAACTTGAAGAATGTAGTGCACGACTTTAGTTTTGTATAGTAGTAAGTCAGATTCATTTATTATTTCATGCCCTGCTTAGCTTTAGGAGCGATGCATAATCAGTGAATTATTACAAATCTGAATTATTGAAATTTTCGTTGAGATAAGGCGCTGAATGCAGGTGCTGTAGTATTTTGCCAATTATTAGAACGAGATCTATAATCTTGATTTATTATTAATGATATGAGGAAAGAACACAGTGCTGATCAATGACCATTTGATCGGTGATCATATTCAATAAATTCAATCGAGGCCTTCAATAACTACTGCTCTTTGATCAATCTGAACTGATTCCATGAAGAAACAATAAGCCTGCAGTCTCTGGAAAGGTAGCATCAACCTAATTAATCATTACTATAATTATCAAGAGTTCAACCACTATCCTACACCTAGTGTAGATAAGTAGGTGCGCTTATTATTATCGACCTTTTCGAGCAGCACGTGTAATTTCACACAGTTTACATCATTCGACTTGTCGATAAATTAGCCTCGAGGAACGATTGCTGCTTTCAAAGAGGACGACGGAATCCTGGAATTCTCTTTTTCCTTTTTCTCATGGGAAAACCCTCCAGCGAGATCGGGTTAGGATGTTATATCTACAATTTACTGGATTAGCGACCTTTATGCAGCTGGCATTATGTAAATTCAAATCTCTGCTTAATGTGACTAATGGGCTACTGAGGAATTATGAATCAATCTGCCTCTATATAACTTTGCTTCAATGAAACAGTGTTGATAGAATCTGTGAAACGATCAAAGCACATTTAAATATTTTTTTAGACACCTAACGTCATCCACACCACCATGATCTTCATTCCTCCTGCTACCAAATGTCCAAGGTCATAAGATAATTTTAAATTATGTTAGTAGTTTAAGAAGCTTGTCCAGCCTTTTTCCAAACTGATAGAGAATGAGCAGTCGCACATGTCTCTTTGAAGACATTTTTCGTCTCTTTGCAATTTTCATTGGTGCAACATATAGCAAGAAAAGGAAGGAGTCGGTAAAAGGTTTGTCGGCCGCCAAAGAACTTAGACTTGTATAATTTTCGCATTTCTCGCAGCAGTTGTTCGGTCCGTCGTGCAGGAGCCACTGCGATTAGAGGCTTCCTTAGATTCTTTGTGTATAAAAGACTTAGAAGAGAAACGCGCCTTCTTCTAGTACCAGGTATGTCCTATACCACCTGCATCGCGGTGCCGGAAGTCGGCAGGTGGGATGCAAATTATTCAATTAACGTCTGAAGGCAAAGTTGGCAACTGAAAAAGAAGCTAGTCCATGGCTGCTGGTGAAGCATTCGCGTTCGCGTTCGCGCTCGTGAGAGAGAAGATTCCCTTCGGAACGTCCGCGTCCGCCAAGATAGCGTTGACACCTTGATTGACAGTACGAGGTATACCTATCTCGTCGAGACCAGTACGAGGAAGTGGCCAACGGGTCGTTTATCGCTCCTTCCATCCACCTACGGACCCCGGCGAGTCGCAGTCGTTTCTACCTGTACGAGATTTCGCACGGGGCACACTAACGAGCGATGCCCTTTTTTACCCATCGAGCGAAAAAGTCAGCAAGCCGTCTGCGTCTGCTCCTGTTCTACTTTGTTATATGTATAGTATGCATGCATGTATGTTGTATATATCTGTAGCAGAACCGCGGAACCGCCGACCAATCCGAGTATGTATAATTGGATGGTAAAAGGGGTTAACCAGGACACGTTAGGCTAGAAAAAGGAGAGCGGCAGTATCGCACCGAGCAAAGTGCATTCCGATGTACATAGTCGTCTGTAGTTTCCTATTATTGGCAGGCAAATAAATAAATCAAGTAAACCAGCAGATCATTCTTTGCTTCCTATATGTTTCATTCACTGATACCCAAAATAACAGTCAGTAACCAGTTATGGTTCAAGGACGAATATACACGGAATAAATTATTCATCCTTGACTGTCATCGACTTTAGGATATACGTCAAAAGCTTTTAAGCATTTCATCATTTTTTTTTTAATCTGAAGTACATTTCGAGGAGAATTCTAAAACAGTTGTGGAAATTTTTTTTGACTTATTGATTGAGATGTTGAGAGTCAATGAAAATTTTGAAAATTGTTTTAGAATTCTTCACTTCATTAAAATCATGTCAAATTCGTAAATTCCTTAAAATCATTTTTGAATTCTTAGAAATCCTGTAAAATTTCTTGTAAAGAAATTTCTTCTGAATTTTTTTGAAATCTCTTCAACTTGTTTAAAATCATTTAAAATCAGTGTGTTATTAATGTTCTCTATTTTCTGTTGCAGGTGAGTTAACTTGGCTGTATTTAGAAAATAGAGAAACTCATGTGTCACATAATCGTAAGTAAAGTACTAATACGAATATTCGAGTGGTCAAAAAATTATTTTTTCAATTTTTGAGACCTTGAATTGTTGCATAAAGTTCAAAATTCATTCTATATTACATATTGTCTTAGAAAAACAAATATTAAGAAAATGCGTTTAATGGTATTCGTAGAATGTCTGCAAAGTGTACTTCCTTCCATATATTCATTTTGTTTTACAATCCACATGTACTTCATTTTTTTGAAAGCAAGGGATTATTTTCAAGATCAACCATTTACGCAGAAAAGCTATGAACCACTCGCGCACAAAAACCGTCGATTTTCTAGAAAAAGGATAATTTTGAGACTCGTTAGCTACAAAGTATTTTCTTGCAAGGTACAAAAGCTCATTCTAGTGCAGGAGACATCTCTCTGTTTCTTTTCTTTCCGTCGATTCGCGTCATCGATAACTCGATAGTGGACAGCGAGCAGAAATTCTTGGGCTCTCTGGAATCGTTCGAATCTTCGTAAGTGGCTGCAAGCCTATATTGCCACATAGTCAGCACACCAGGAGATAAACAACTGCCTCCCGACGCTTCGGGTTTACGGTAAACGCAGTGGATCGGAATCCGCGAAGAAAACGCATTTCGGATTCCGCTCGCGGGGCCAATAGCAACAATTGCTATGCGTAGAGACGCCTCAATGAATTTTCTCGCATGAACGGAAGCGGTACTGTATTCCTTCTTTCCACGAGTACTCTAGTCTATGAATGAATGGCAAGTTCGATAATTCCAAGATCGTCACGTGATGCTATTTTCTTCTGTATACTCTGAATAATTCTTTAAACATCTCTTCTACCTTTAGAAGTGATTATATCAATGAGATGCTATAAATGTTTATTTCCATCACTTAATTTCTTCATTACTTAAAATTAAACCCAACGGACGCTTGTAATTGAAAGTTTGTTTCCAAGATTAATCTCAGTTATGGGCAAGTTGAGCAACCGCATCTTCTTTAATGTCGTCTCAAACGGGACTAAAAAGGTCTATTAATACTTTTTTTCAAATTCCATTTCCGGGTGTCTGATAAGAGGTAAACCTGAGAAAAATTTACGCCCCTCATTGCTGGAAATTATAATCCCTCAGTGTCACATGAAGCATTCCTTTGACCGTTAGTTTGCCATATTGTAATCACTCGAGGACTCATTGAATTTATTATTATTACCCCATGTCTCGATAGTAACGGTCTCAAGAGTGTCTCACGCGTCGTTGAATGATTATAATTTTCCGAGAGAGATACAAGAAGGAAGGGAAGTGGTACTATGCATTTCGTTCGTCTTTTTCAGCTCGTCCTGGCGTAAATGGATCGCTCATTAGTGCAGCGAGAATGATTTGCCGAACGGCATATCGCGGTTCCGAGAGATGACAATAACGGTACGCTGACAATAATTGTTATAATACCGAGTCGAATGCATCACTGACCAAGATACGAGTCTCGTACGTCATGGAAATAGATGCGCTTAGAAATGTGTATAGTATTTATTACCAGGAAACTTGGTGACTTAAAGATATTTTTCTGATTCTCAGGCGGTATGAGAATGATCCATTTATCTTAATCTTATAGTCTCCGACGTAAATGCCGAAGACGATAGTTTATTCCACCTGTCGAATATTCTTCCCGGGGATGCTCGCAAGACTAGTGTCTTCCTCTTTGTTATTGTTTAGTCGGTCAAAGGAAAGAAAGATCAAATATTTCAAGTCTAAGAAAAATTGATCATGTTCAGAATGTTTCAATTCAATTTTTTACGCGTCTTTCACCGTAAGCTTAATAATTTACATGGATGAAAAAGGAAGCTGCTTATATTTTGCAAAGTTACAAAGTTTGTTATATTATAATATTATATGCTAAATAAAATCTCTAGTTAATTTGATCAATAGTGATGTAGATATCGCATTGATAATACCATTACAATAACTAACAACAAAAATGTTTTCTAAAGTTACAAATTATCATATATTCAGTGTAATAAGGATGTGAGAGAAGAACCTAATCAATGAGGTACACGCCGCGCGTATGGGGAATTCTCAATGCTGATGGGACAAAGGAGGATCGGTGACTCGGAAGGGCCATTAATTCTTTTGTACATAGGCAAGAGTATGTACCATTACATTATGAACGGTGTTTTTCCATCGACTCGGCGGTGGTAGTGTCACTAAAACGAAAACAGTTAACAGTATTTTACGCGATCATCGTGATGTTCCCCAGAGTATGTAAGGCACATTTTTTTTGTCAATCTTTAGTCGACGTTTTAATATTCACATATATTATTTACTTTCACATCTTTTCACGACACTTTATATAGGAACAGGTTGAGTGTAATTGCCATTTTCTTACATGTGGCGTGATAATTATAAGAGTAAAGGAACGTGATGATTAGCTCATCTTACTTTCCTTGACAGTTGTTGAACGGCACCATTGATCGTTGATCTTTGAGACTAGAATCCGATGGTTAAAGGAGACTGAATGCTCTCTTTTTCGCGTGGGCGGATACGCAGACTCGATTTACCGGAGTTGAAGTCTTGCCTAGACTTCACCCGCGGCTCTCTCTATGAAAGGCTTGAGTAAGAATAACACAGTTAAGTCTTCCCGCTTTTCCCGCTTGGTCGTCATGTCGATATTTACGAGTTCAGGTCAAGGCGCATACAATGAAGAACTCGAGACTCGAGCCGATTAACCGAACGCGAGTCGTGCAACGAGCGGGATGTTCCACAGCCATAATCGGCTTCGTCAATCCAGTAAATATCCGTGAAGTAATGCAGCAAGAGAGACATAGAGAAACGAAGAGATAGAAAGAGAGAAAACAAGATAGGTGCGCTGGAATAGATCTCCAAGTTCCTCCTCGTTATTCGCGGTTGACTTGTCAAAGGAAAGACAAATCGAGCTTCATTCTATAGTCCATCAATTATATTTTCCGCGTTGGGCAATCAAAATTCTTTAAAGTAATGATTTGTTGATCTCTGTAACAGAAAGCAGTTAATAGTTCAGACGAAAGCTTTGAAGCTTGACTTCTAATCTGCCATGCTTAGCGATTACATATAGATAAAATCCATATTTTTGAAAGCGCGGGTCGATGATTTCGCTATAACAAGTAACAGGTATTGAGAAAGGAATCCTTTTGATAGGCGTGGTTATATCAATTCATAAGTACATATCCGCATTTATACATATTTATGTAAACCGCGGATAACCTTGCTGTCGTGTGAGAGACTCGATGCGAGGACTATATGGAAAAATATTAGTAGTTGTCGCTGATAAAATGGTGATAAAGTACCCAGCGACTTTGCGACTGGCAAATGTGAAGATTTAGTGGCTAATCTTTTACTTTTTTCATCCTTTCCCAACTTCTTAGCACAAAATTGGCAAATGGGTAGCGCCTCGTTAAACGTCAACTAACTGAAAGGAAGAATTTATGCTCACGAAACGTATGTAATGCTTACTGGAAATTCCATCATACTTTAGTCTACAGATTCAAACTTGCAAGTTTCCCTTTAATATATATATATATATCAAGAACTTAGTATACAAAAAAAATCAGTAGAGAAAAATGGCTGATAATTGAAAATGGATATCACATTCGAACAAAGAAAGACGCATAAAATAGTTACCACGCGTGAAAGAATATACAAATGAGAATTTAACAAGCTTCTGTAATGTATGGACTAGAAACGGATTCAAGAAAGTAGCTCTATAATATTGGGTACAGGCGTAGGATAAACATAATTTTTTCTTTGTGGCGATGCAAGATAGTTCTAACAGCGTGCGAACAAGTTTTCATTAAGCGAATCGTGCGACCGGGGCACCGGTTACGCGGTTGCGCATACTTAAATAATAAACGCCTGATTTTATTCGCATACTTGCTTATATTCCAGCATTTCGAACGTGCGTAAGAAGCACCGCAAAAATTGCGTGAGAGGTTAATGACCTGGGCGGGACCACCGGCGAAAAGGCGACACACGTTCTCCCCTTGCACCCGGGGCATATATTTAAAAAGATACCTATATGTACACAGGTCCTTGTAATACCAATATAACAAAAATCGATGACATCATATGCTATAAAAAGAGGCATCCTGATAAACGTGCCTGGTCTGACTTAATTTGGCTTTCGCTTTAGAGAATCAATGGTTGGCAATTATACTTTGATGGAGTAACGAATCGAGGATGGAAAATTGTATTCACTGATTGGCCAATTTTCTTGATTGGTCAATTATACACTGACAATGTTCGTAATGTTATTTTTTACTACAATCAGCTACCGAATTTTAAAATTATTTCATTCATTATTAATGCATGAAACACTTTCAATAATGGTTTTGTCCTTGATCTTTGTCAGAGGACTTTATTTTTGTTTCTCATCGCTTTTAATAATATAGAGAGTAGGAATTCAATCTTAAAGTTGAAAATGAAGCAAACTTGTAAGCTGATAAACAAAAAGCTTTCACCAATTAATTTTCTTGCCCGTTGACATTCTAATGAAAGCATGAATCAATGAAGGGGGGTTTTTTGCAGTCGTATCTTAGAAAGCTTCCTTCCGTTTTGACGTGAAATGATATAAAGCGAGTTGGCGAGGCGGCGCGCTCAGTAATAATGATTTAGCAATTACAATTTGAATGAAACAATAAAAAAGGAATGTATTAATTTACAGGTGGTAATAGTCTATCGGTCCTTTGCTGAAAAGATTCGTGGCCACCAGCATCGAGTAGTTTTACGATGCCTATTATATTACATGTTTATGGGAGATGCTCAGAAGTCGATGAAGGTTGAAGTGGAAGGTCTCGAAGTCGCGGCACACTGTTAGGTTGAGATTAGGTGCACCCACGCTCGCTGAGGCTACGCCAATGAGGTTCGAGCGAATCGAGTGGTCGAACTCGAGAAGAAGTGGAGTCGCCAGGGACCGGTTCTCCTTCGTGCAGGATCCCTTCTCTCGACCCATGGACCTCATAGGCCCTCGTGCGCTGCATAACTGCCGTAACTTGGTCCTCTCGAGCAAACTAACCTTCCTGTTTCAAATAACCTTTACCTTTGAGAATTCAACTTCAATGATCGAACATTTTTATAAAAAGTTCAAAGGAATACTCTTGAAAAGTTTTCCTGTAATTAGAATCTCAGGCTGACTTTCCGTGACGCCTTCTTGGACTTTCAAATGTTGATATCTGTGGCATAGGAATGGACGATCTAAAAAAATGAATTGACTCTCGAAGATCAATCGATTCTGAAATTCTCGATGAAAGAAAGATCAATCTTCAATCGATAAATCAAGTAAAAAAAAATCGATATTCGTAGAATCGAATATCGAGATACCCCATCCCTACCATGGTATATAGTTGAAGGTCATGACCTTCGAAATGTAGTTCATTTGTAGATCAGAAATGATTTATACTACTAGAAATGTTTTTCTTCTGTATAATTTGTTATCGCATGAGGATACAAGCTTCTTGCTTTTATTTTCCTTGAGTGTGAAGAGAGGGTGAATTTGAAAGTACTTTGCAGCCTTCATTTCGAAGTTGAATGGCTCATCCAGACAGAGAATTCGATACGATCTGCTCTTGAATAAACCTTTTCGTGGAACTAGGATCAATGTCACGCTTTGCTTGGTGCAAATAAGAATCCATTGTGGTTCTTTGCAAAGGTCAGTGTGACGATTTACAAATAATACCAGTTCAAATTTTTTGTCCATTGTCTGAGAAAACGGTTTAAAAATTTTTTAAATTAAAAGGATGCACGTTACAGTAATTTCGAAATGATGGTAATCTATAATATTGTGAAAAAAATATCCAAATAGTGCGCGCCTAGAAGAAAGCTCTTAACTCTTAACGCCCCTTTCTATCATTCTATCTTATATTATTTCACGGCCTTAAAAATCAGTATGAATGCAATCTTTCCTCGGGATTTCTGACATCATCTGAATTGTGAGTTTGCATCCTTTTGTTATTGGTGTTCGCTCGAAGGCGGAAATCACTTGAGCATAAACCTAATAAATCAAACATCAATCAATAGGTTGTGTGAGAATTATAATTAAAGTAAACCACTATAATTACACGATAGGAGTCAATCATGATAGTTTGTACTAACTGTAAGTGTCTGTTTCCGTGAGTATAGTGAGAAACATGAGCACTTGGATACCGCTTGCATGAGTTTGAGTATATGGTAATGTGGGTGATATTCATCAGGCGATACGTCATTCTAGATGGTTACATCGATAAGCAAGCGCATTCGGTCGATCCCATCTCGAGCACAATGCCACTTGCCAATTAATAAATTCGCTTCGGGTTTCTATATACTAGTTGTTTTGTATAAATGCTATATGTATATACAGAGCAATATAATAATATTATTGTTCAGAAACACGTTGATTCAAAACGGTAGGCTTGCAGATTACAGATCTCCTACTTATTTCAATCATATATTTTGTTCAAGAATCGTGTATCTTGATTGTAATACATTTGAGTGACAAATCTTTCTTTCAATATTAATCATTCGTTGTGTAAAACTCAAATGTGCGATAAGTTTGAAAAGTAGGGTATTGAAAAAAGGTGTTTGGAAGAGGAGGTGTAAAAACATAAAACACTTTCTTTCATGAATCACGCACTTGATCGGCGAGAGTGAAGAGAAATAATAATAAGAGAGTCATTGCGGGCTTCTTACCATGAAGTAGTCTCGCGTGATCAATCATTGATGTCACTGGCATTATGGCAACGGAAGCCTCTCATATATTTTGCTTTCTATATCGCGCGCGAACGGAAGACGAATGTGGGTGAAACGATCTCGCTGATTTGTCCTCTCGGTAAATGTTACATTCTTCCTCTAATCTTATCGACATAAGATTTTCCTGTTCATATTTTTCTTTTTTTTTTTAGTATTCTTTGTTTACTATTCTTAAATAAAATCTTCTGGAAGGAATTGTTTCTGAAGAAAGAAAGCAGCCATGTATGAAGTTTAGATATGCTTGCATATAGCGATCTCTCAAGAAGAGGATCAACTCTTTGCGAATGGAGTTGGGGAGTGGGAGATTACATCACGTAATTAATGCGCGCTGAGTTCGTTGACTGGATGTATAATCGAGCGCATGTAATTGCGCCGAACGATCCTACTAAGCGCAGACGATGAAAGAGCTCAAGAGAGATCGACTCTTGATCTCGATCGTTAATATCATGCCAAGTAAGAGTTCTAACCACAAAATATCGCTCTAACTGGAATTAAGCACTTATTCAATCTTGAAAATTATATATAACCACAATATTTTTCAACTTATGGTTCACGCAATTAATGCGCTTTCCACATAGGGGACAAATGGCTCATCTACACTGTTTTGAAAAAGATGTATTGAAATGATTACCATATATATATGGTAATCA
>UCOH01000246.1:28818-45319 GCA_900474275.1 Synergus japonicus
ATTTCAATATATATATATATATATTGAAATGATTTAAAAACAATTTAAAAAATGTTTACAATTTAAACAAATTAAATTATCTGTCTTCCAAAAAGTTGAGGAATGAGTCACGTAGTTTTGAATTTGAAAAGGAAAGTAAAAAAAGGAGAACCTGCAAGTTGAGGCGAAAAGGGCGGGCAACGGAAGCAATGTGAGGTCCGTGGGCCGTATGCAAATCGGGCTGCTGAACTTTTTCGCCCCATCAGAATTATGATCTCGACTTCTCGCGTTGGCGACAGTACCGTAGCACACGTGCGTGGGCCCCATCCGTTGGCATGATATAATGTACTACGGTAGCTGTAGTCTTAAAAATTTTGAAGCACAATGGCGTCCCATTAAGCCATTAAAGAGTCTAGACTTTAATAAATTGCCAAATGATGATTGATCTATTCGTAGGAAATGATTTATTCCTCTAGCTACTTCATTAGGTGTCTGATTTCCCTAAACCATAAATAATTCTCGTTTATCCATTCACCCACTGATACTATTATCGATAGTTTCGAGGTACTGACACACCTTTTCAGATTTTTCGGTATTTTCTGTTAATTATCATCAATTGAGTATTAGAAAAAAATATAAGAAAAGAGGAAGGAAAAAAAAGAGTTGAAAAGAAAAGTGTTATGAGTGTACAATAAATCATGATGTTGTTTTCGAGAAAATAATTTGTTTCGCAAGCCGTGGGGGGATTGGCCCCTATTTTCTTTTTAGTAGGACGAAGGCCACGTAACATGTAACCTCTCGAAACCATAACTTCGCCACCAGTTTACCGGTTACGCGCGAAGCGTTAAGCCTGATTTACAACTCGTACCATTAGCACTGGAAGAAGAAGCCAGACCAAAGAGCCACAAAGATTCACTTCGGACGCCAAACCGCTTCGGAAAACCGCGGCTTTACTTATTCTGGTAATAACGGTTCGTTCACGCCTTTCGCTCAAAATAACGTCATCCGCTTCCCCTGTTTCCCTTTGGTACTCAATTTTTTTCCAAAAGCTGCCATTATCACTGCATCTCGTCCCGATAAATATATTACAAGAAAAGAAAATTCTAATATTGATTTAGAACTTTCGGTTAATCATTTAATTCAAGCAAAATATGGATCCGAAATTTGGACTTATGTCCGCAGTTCAGTCATTCTATGGTACCTGTCTTAGAATATGAAAACTTTCTCTTTGGGGCAATTTAAATCATTCAATTGCATGGTTTGGGACGATATTACACTCTGAGAAAAATGCTATATTAGCATAAATTAGATTTCCAAAGATTGCGAAAGGTCGAAATGGTTTCTGAGTCAGATTGGCAATATTGTCTTTCGCGCGCAGTTGCATCCCGCCTTCTGTTTTTTAAGTGCAGAATATCCATAGCTGTTGCGGCAACGCCAAACACGGTAACCCAAATAGGAATATGTTCGCCGCTGGGTTTGCAATTACTCTTCCTTCGTTTAGTGAGAGCCCGATCCAGCATTTTGCGAACTTCGTGGAACCGCAGGAGGTAGTAGATCAGAATCAATCACGTTTTAAACAGCTGCCTCCTCTAGAGTCCATTTTCTCACTCATCACGAACAAGATTGAAAAGAAATACAGCTCGCAACGATTTTAGGGCAATTATTTTTGTAACTGTAAACTCATTTTACTTTTTTATTTATGACGATTGAAAAGAAAATGATTTCAGAGATAAAATCGACAAAGTGTACATATTACATATACATATATATTTCATTCTATTTTCAATCGGGTTTAAATTAACCGAAACTGAAATTTATTAATTAATTCACTTATCGTGATGTAGGAAACATATTTTTATTTGCCTGAGTTTTAAGCACATGCTCTTAATTACCTCTTAGTCTCATTTTTCACTAATGTTACATTTTTACATGATAAAATTTCTCCCGTGAGGTATTTTTATTGCTTGATTATTTATTTAAATAAGTCACTTGCGTATTAAGGCGATTCATGCTTGGTGAGCACTGAGCATTGCTGAACATTGACCAATTTTAAATGCAAATGAAGGTCATGAGATTTATACGCCAGGACACTGAGTGGTTCCGTTTCATACGGTAAAATGCTTGATCTGAATGAATATTTAGGCGAATGTTGGCATATAATTTTGGATACATGTAAGATGCCAGATGTAAACTGTATGTTGTAAAAACATGAAGAGGCATGAAAATTGAACACCTTAGGTATCTCATAAGGCAAAAACCTATCGAGTCACCTGGCTCGAGGCTGCAAATAAGTTTCGGATCCAGGTTTCTTGAGTTCGGCGGGTGGATGACCCTTAATCGCACGATCTGAAGCTGGTTCTCTATAGACGTTCATACACATCGACTCAGACCCTTCGATTCCGTATGAGAAACAAAAATACTTCAAAAAATATATGAACTCCGCCAAAGAACTCGCAACGCATTTCATTATAAGTTTTATATATAGGGATTAAGATGTATTGTTCCATAAAAACGCATATATGCACTCTACACAGAAGTATTTTGAAGTCATTAATTTAAATGAAACCGTTAAGGCCAATTAGTTCTAAAAAAAAGTGCAATTAATCAAATCGCTTCTTTCCGCGAAGTATAAAACAATAACATTAAGCACATTTCATAAAAGAATTTTAACTAGGTCTGCGTGCGTGTTACACCTTACATAATGCTATTATTACAGCGGAATGCGGAGCTTCTCGTAAATTTTTGTCAAATGCGAAAGGAAGTATAAGTAAAACACACGCGATGCTTGTTTGCGGATAGCACATACAACTAAACTAAAGTTGCGTGCAACTTCCGCGTTAACGGCGACCAACTAGAGGATCCCTATCGGGAGACTTACTCCCGCGTTTGCAGAATCGTTCTCGTCTCACGCGTGATTAAGCCTTCAGGTTCCGTATAGTTGAGCGCGATAATGTTGTTACCTCCGCGAAGTCATGGCGTAAGTCAGTCGACAGCCAGGTATACATAAAACGAAAGCCGTTCATTTCTTTCCTCTGAGAATAGTCGAAGATAGGACATTAAAACAGCTTCCTCCACAAGTCCCTATATCACCCTTCTTAATTGCCGCTGTACGTGGGATCGCCATGCTGGGGTAAATTTGCGCAAGTTCATGGCGACTCCCCTCATCTTCCACCTCAACATCCTCCCCAGTCTCCACGCCTCAACAAGCCAGCCATCCCAACGCCGGCATAAACTACAGCAAACCACTTGCTTCTCCGTTTTGCGTTCGGTCGCAACCTTTCTATTCCAACTTAAATACTCGAACAGAGTTCCTCTATCGATAAGAATCGTCGCTTGATCGCAGATAAAATCATAAGTAATTATGCCCCATTGGGGACAAACATCCCACGTGAAGAAAACGGGCTAACATTCCTGAAAGATGTTGATGGCTCCTGCATTTATTTGTCGTTTTTACATAATGCACATTGTGCACCCAAGCTTTCCCATATTTACGGAGGCGGAATCACTAGACGAGAAAACATAGGAGAGGTGGGAAATATCAGAGAGAATGTGCTGTGACATTTTCGTCAAATGGAAATGGAGTACATTCACTTCTATAGATGTGACGAAACTTCTGATTTATTTCAGAATCGATAAAAAGTCTCTTGAAATGCTACCTTTTTTGAAGAGTGTGTAGAATTAAAATTGGAAATTTGTTTGCTTTCAGGTGCATCCCGAATGGCGGGGACGTTGGTTACACGATGACGGAGCTGCAACCGTCACCACCAGGTTATCGCGGTCAGGATGAGGCCCCGGGTCCACCTTCCTGTTCTCCGGGCTCGTTCAAATACTCAAATCACGGCCACGTGTCCCAAGTTGCCAATTACAAAGGCACATCATCGTATCCTCAGGAGGGCTATAGCCTTAAGAGCTCGTCTCGTCCGATCCCTAATAGCGAATACTATCGGCGGAGGAACGACATCGATAACGAGAGTCTCAAGAAGGCCGCGAATACCGATTACAACGATGGTTACAAAAAGAATACTCCGGGCTACAAAAACGACAGCGGGTAAAATTGAAAAATCTAATAATAAATCCAGGCTTTAAAATCTGCTTCTTTTTCCAATATTTTATCTGGAACTTTAAAGTTATACTATTTTATTGTAATCCTATCAGAAAAAACCAATTGACTGAAACTTTTCCCTCTGAAACAGGAGGTAGGAATTTTCTTCATTTTCTTACTCTTGTCTACATTTCAGATACAGCGAGAGTGTCGGATTCGACAGTTTTAGCCTCCCCCTCAACGAGAGGGACGAAGCATCGCCACCACCAACGCCTCCAGTCCGAGACGCTTCCAGCCTCAAAGGTGTCTGTTACGGACCAGGACACGAAAAATACCCATCCTGGCCCAGCATTACAGAGCGAAATTCTGAAGAGGATAACCACATTTCCACACACAGTGGATCGCACCGCTCCAAGTCCTGGACCGATCACACAAACTACCCCAAGGAAAAGCCAGCACAGTACACCAGGCCTCACATCAAAAGACCCAATCCCACATTCACGCAGCAGGTTTGCACTCTTTTATAAGTTATGAGAAATTTCATTATTATGTAGTTCGAGATACAGAAAAGTAGGTTAATTTCAAGTTCGCTTATGAACTCCTAGCTGACAGAAGAAGCTTATAAAACGCGGAAGTATGAGGTCGATTCACAAGAGAATCAATGTCAGCGTGGGAGCTCGTGCAGCTCGAAATTAATGAACGGTACGCCTCTCACTCAAGCGAGATATCAAAGTCAATACAGGGTCCTAAACACGTAGGTGGTAACGAGATGAGTGTTTGTAATTGGAATACCAATACAATACCGATTTGCGATTGTCACTACGCAATCATTGTTGTTTCAAAGGGTCGATCAAATTCTCTCATATTACCCACACGAATCGAATCTCGAGGTCGACGAGTCGTCGAACTCGAAAATTGTGTTTGCTTCCACATTGAGTGGCTATCCCGGATCGTCTGCCTACCTTGCATTTGCAAATATGTAAATCTCGGACTTTATTTTCCTCTAATTGGATACTTCACTTCAAGTAGAAACCCACTTTTGGTGATTCATCTTATTTAAAGAAATGATGAATGATGAAGAAATTTATAAATAAATTGACAAGCAGATAACAGAAAGATCTAGAAGCACCATTAGGCAAAGTAGTTCGACCCTGAAAAACTTTGTGAAAGTTTCAGAGATTTTGTTGCGTAATTATTTTTCAAAGCAGTTTTTATAGAACTCCCTCGCAATTAGTCGGCTCGACTTTAATCGTAAATAAACTACGCAAGTTACTCGTTATCCAAGGAAACTTCTATATGAATTGCCTTAATGCTGCATTCTGTGCCAACACCTTGCAATCCACACAGAAGTCTTCTACTACGAATTTAGATCGTTATCCCGAGTAGGAATCGCGTGCCTATCGACTCGGGAGTAAACACATAACTTTCTTCATTCCAATCGCCGATCGGAGTCGTGTTATGTCATACTGCTTTGTCATTGTTTCGACGAGAAAGTAATTCATACCTGAACAAATAATCAATAATCACAGGTCAAAGCCTTGGTCTAGACTGACTGCGCCCTAAAACCGTCATACATGTAATTAATCTTCACTCCTACGCTCTCCTTTTTCTCTCTTTCTTGCCTCCTGACGCAACCTATTGACTTTCTTTCACTTGCTCTCCCATTTCGATCACTAGGGACAAGATTTCATGTCGATGGAAATTTTTAGTTTTTAAACATGTCACTATTAGCATCTCTTATTTCGTAATGGAAACCACTATTTATTTGTTTACTGCGATCAAACTGTAATGTCATTTTAATCTTACTTCAGCTGAAGACTGTGATGGAACGGTGTGAGAAGATACCAGCTGAGACTTTCGAGTCACGGGCTAGAAGCAATCCGGAGGAAGAACCAAGACCATGGCCTCGTGTAGATCGCGAAGGCAAACCTCTAGGCGATTCTGAGTACGTCGTCCCCTCGCCGCCTGAAAGAGAGCAACCACCGACTCAGACTCTCAGTCACGCTGATTTAGAAGCCTACGTCAGAAGCTATCAAGATCCACAAGCGCCTCAGGTACTATTCGCACTTGAAGTCTCCTTTACTCTTTGCCTCTGTTTATAATTTCCATGTCCTCATAACCCATCAAACACGACTACGTGACTCCAAGATCTTAGTCCTTAAAATGGTTTACTAAGCAAAAAAACCCTTGAGCAGTCATCTCAAAGTTTCAATGATCTAATCCTCTATTTCAAAGAAAAATCTAACAATAAGTTTCGAAAGAAACGTCAACACAATATTTTCTAATTCTAATTTATTCTAGGGGGACATCTATCGAGAAACGACCTTGACGCAAGCGGGTCTCGAAGAATACACGAGGGTGCAACATTCTCAACAAGCTAGCTACGCACAATCGGAAGGTTACCACAGTTACGTTTCCAGTGTCGATTCTACGACCAACACACCATTTCTCGATAGGTAATTATTGTTTTATTCAAGTAGTGATGAAATAGAATCCTTTGATACATTATTTTAATCCAATTTCCAGATTACGTAGGGACAGTGAAGCAGTCGCTCAAAGACCAACACCAAACTGGGAAGAGGGTTCGAGAGAAGGAAGGGACAGTGTAGTAACAACTTCGAGTGGAAGTGCCTCTAGTAGCGAAACCCTCAAATGGCACGGATCTATGTCAGATGTTAGCGTTTCCAGCGGGATGCCTACTAGACAAGTAAATGCCGACAGGTGGCATCACGGCTCCATGTCGGATGTGAGCAGTGTAAATGGAGGAATACCACCTCAGCAATCTAGCCACGTTCATGACAAATGGCAGGGGTCCATGAGTGACGTTAGCACCACCAATGAAACTCCATCAAAAGTTAGACACGGTGAGAAATGGTCGGATAAATGGCAAGCGTCGATGAACGATCGAAATAAGCAAAGTGGCAAAACAAGTTTGCCTTCTGTGATTGGCCTCTGTTCGTCGAGTCTCGATGTCTGCCAAACGAATTCAAGTGCTAATCAGGACGGCAAGTGGCAGGAATCAAACATTGATGAGGATAGTCGGGTGGAAAAGTCTAAGAGTTTGCAGTGGGATCAGTCAGAGCAATTTCCAGGGATCGAACAAATGGCTCAGAGTCCTGTGAGATTGCAAGCTGGGCCCACAAGTCCTCAGAACCAGGATTGGAATCCTCTTCATGGGTCCATGTCGGATGTGAGTCTGGTTAATGGAGTTCAAGGCAGTAAACAGCTAATAGCTCATAGTGCCAGGGTCCAAACGCCTCAAAGACATCATTCTGAAAGCGTGCTTTACCTGGATCGTGAACGTGGTCACAGAAAATTGTATCCTGTGAGCATAACGCATCCAGTTGATCTGTCTCCAACATCCAGGTAATTTACTTTTTAATGTAGCTCTAAATAAGATTAGATCGTCGCCTTTCATGAAGACTTAATTTATCATGTTGACCCTTGACTTGCATTAAAATCTGAAAAGTACTTGGAATGTGCGGAGCGCTCGTTTAAATACCTGCAGAGACTGCTATTAATATAATAGAGATAATATTTTCAGGCCTTCGCGCCAGATTCTTATCTCGTGTGGGGCGTAATTTAACTGAACCGCTTTCTACAAATTAACCGCAATAAACTGCAGCAATAGCAGTAATTCGTTACGAAAATTAGGTGACAGAAATGTACGATATTCCATGTATTTTCTCGATAGAGAGCGCTGATAACTTGGCTACTGAACTGGGCGTCATAAATAATCACCTCCCTCGAATCTGCAACTGACCCACACCTTCTTGTTTCAGGATCACGCCGGCTTCACCGCAGCAACCGCAATTGTCAGTCGCTGAGCGAATCAGCGAATTGGAAAAGCAACAGCAACAACATCAGATGCGTTATACATATTTGGACCCAGATAAACGGCACCGTGTTTCGGATCCTACTCTCAAGGCGATTCAGAAGAAAGCGCTACTTTCATTTTACGAAAGGCATCATCAAACCTCATCCTCTTGGAGATCTGAACCTCAGCTCACGCAAGGATCAGTCGCAGCTCCTCAGAGTCCACCACCTCAACCTCCTCCGAGACCGAGACCTCCCTCTTCTAGAAGAGCTAGTTCTGCCTCGGATTACGCGAATGGAAATTGGCGAGAAAAGATTAACAGAGGTCAAAGTAGTTCTGATCTTCCGAGTCCAAAACATCAGCATAGTAATAGCTGCGGCAGTCTCTCTACTGATTTGCTGGGTCCTGTGATAATGGGTCCCGCTATATCTATCGATGATTGGGTTCCGGAAAGGCCACCGAAAAAACCCCATTTACGGAGCGTTTACAACGACAGAGTTCCAAGTCCAGACTTACCTCCGCCCTCACCTCCAACAGTTACTGAAAATGAAGTTCTAAACTGTGATGATCCTCTACCGCCACCTCCTCCTGAAATCAGCGATGATTCTCTCTCGGACTGCAGTCGCAAGGAACCCGATGAGATTAAAAAGAAAGATAGAGATAAATCTTGTGAGAGGCCTAAATCAGAAAGGCGTTCTTCAGTGCGAAGATCCAAGCACGGGAAGAGAACTCACGACAAGTCTAAATCTCCAGTAACAGCTGTTGCAAAAAGCAAACCCGTCAACCAAGAGCAACATAAAACAAATTTCAAGAATGTCGATTCGGATATGGTCCTCGAAAATGGAGTATCCGCAGGCTTTGCTACTCACAGGATGGTAATTGGTAGATCCAGTCTCAGATATCCTTCCACTCAGAAACTCATGGTCAACGGGAGAGTTGCTCCAGTTAGAAAATTATCCGAAGAGAGAATCTTACCTACGAGACCACCCGCCCAACTTCCCGACTTGATCTCTCAAAGGTACAGTGACTCTGGAAATCAAAGACCAGCTCCTCAAGTTCCTGTTGAAGCCCGAATCATTCGCCAAGAGTCGATGAGGGTCGAAAGCACGAGAGTCGACGTCTCCGGATTGATCAGAAACGATACCAATCGCCTCGAGTCTTCCTCCGGTCAGAGACCGCAACCGCAAGTACCGAAAAATAGAGACAAGACTCTTCAGCAACCGATGCGACCTAATTATTTACCAATTCTGGAGAACTCCAAGAACGTTGCTAAGAGCCAAGAGAACGGCTCTCACAGCTTTTCAATTAGTAGTCCTGTGAAAACCGGATACGAAGCTAACTCAAAACATTTCCCTTCGGAAGGTAGTCCTCAAAAGTATCACGAACCACCAAAGTACGTCCCTACTCATCATCCTCGTCACGGGGAATCGACGCAGAGAAACTATTACGCATTGCCACCAAAGTACGTGGATCCCTCAAAACAGAAACCACAACCACAATGTCCCTCGGAAAGATTCAGCTCCGTATCGTCGAATTCACCACCACCACCTTTGGCTCCGAGACAAAATACACCTGGGAGGAAATCCTTACCACCGCCACCTCGACCTGCACCACCGCACGTACTTCACGGGTGAGTAAATATGGAAATAAGAAAATTATTAATCTTCGATTTGCGGCTGACTTTTATAGATCGATCGTATATTTCAATCAGGAATCCGAGATGGAGGTTTTAATTCAATTTCGGTTTATTTCCTTTTAAATTGCAACACTTTTTGATCAAAACTAATTTTTAGTGGAATTGGATCAAAAGGTTTCGTTCCACTTCTGTGCAATAAAAAAACAGGGATATTTATAGTAGAGAAGAAAGCAGGACAGTAAATACAGAGTAATCTTGGGGCATTATCAGAGTACTTTAATCCAGTAACGAACAAAATTAGTAGAAAATCGTAGTACGTCTAAGAGCGATTAATACCAGTCGAATTTAAATAGTCTTGTATAAATCGTTTGATAAGCGAGTGAGGGGTCGATCGGACGTTTAAATTTATTGTATAAGCGCGGGTTTCAGGCTCAGGGCAATCGAGGTCCTATAATTGCGATATAATTGAATGGTAAATGGCTGTGGCTACGGTGAAGATGGAGCGACGCTCTCCATTATGTTACTTACTGAATCTACTACACGTTCTCTGCGCTCGTCTTATCTTCCGATCGATCAATTGAATTAAAGCTTGCCCAGTAAGTACACCCTCTTCCTCTTCTCTTTTACTTCTTGAACGTTTATTAACGATCCGTGAAGATCGATAGATCGGCCAGCGAGTCTATCTCTAGTTATGGGCCTTCCAATGAATCTACTCTATTGTTAAAGTGAACTCGATTTGGAAATTCTCTGCCTGTTTAACTTTCGATTTCACGCGTGGACGATCAAGGTTTTCGACAGAGGTCCCAAGATTGCATTATTTGGACTCTTAGGTCATTTCTGAAGAGGGATTAGATTGTTTGCAATCGAGGATAATTGTGAGGTCTGATGTTAAGGCAGACCAACTTAAAGCAGTTGGTACATGCTGTTAAGGCTTTGGAAAAATAGTTATAGATTAATCAGTGTATCAATAATCGTAATGTTGCTACTCTATACACACATTTTTAAAAGGAAGTCTTGTCTATTGTCGATGCTTAAATATTTCAAGATATTGAAACGATTTTAAAGGATTGAAAAAGATCTGAAAAGTTTTCAAGGGATTTCAAATGATGTCAAAAAATTTCAAAACATTTTATGGACTTTGAAGAGATTTCAAGGAATTGCAAATGTTAAATAAAAATGTTAACCCTTAGAAATTTGAATGCTCAAAAACATTTGATCTTGAAAATATTCTGAGGAGCTCTTCATTTCGTGATAATTATTCAAACTTCAAATAAGAAATGCTTATGAGCAATGACTCAAAAATGCAGATAATCAGGCAATGATATGGAGAAATATAGATAAGAGTCTAAATAAATCGGCAAAAGTCTTTCAGTACATCTCAGTGCTTCGTTAAGTATTTTTCTTTTTTGCGATCTCTGTATTGTAAAATTTGATATCCCAGGATTTTCAAACCCTTTTCCTAAGTGAAAAACAATAGTGTTGATAAGTGAATAGTGCTTAGAGACTCGATTTGATATCCCAAGATCTTCAGTCTCTCTGAGTTTTCTTCAGACTCTTTTTCTGAGTTAAAAAAAAATTAGTGCTGATAAGTGCTCAGAGGCTCGATTTGATCGAAACGAGGCATACCGGCAACACAATGGAACGGTTTGTATCTCTGTTCTCATTACGTTAACAGGAAAGCTTTCGTTCGCTTACGATTGAGAGGAATTAGTTCGATCGTTAATTATATACTCCCATTCGTGATTCGATCGCTCCACCGAATGGCACGCATTACCATGACATTATCATTGCAAATGATAGCGCTCGTTACAATTTGATTTACGAGCAACTAACTTTCCCTGAATGGCCTCGAGATGGTACACAACGATTTTGCACTGGAAGGGTGAAAGGTGGAGGAGGGAAGGACTCGAGATAATTTACTGGAATTTAAGTGGACACTAAAATGTTTACCGAGGAATCGGTGCCAAGCTTTACTTCCAAGTTTGGCTTGGTTGTTCATTTTTTACGGATCATTTCTGCGACTAAAACATTAGAAAAATAAGCAGGCGGCTCGCGCCTTTATAAAGGGGTTTCGCAGCTACATATTTAAATTTAACTGGAACCTTTCACATTAATGTTTTTCAAATTAAACAAGTCCCTAAAAAAAGTCCCAAAAATATAAGGGTCTTTGCCCGAGCAGGATTTAGTACAAAGGAAATACTCTCAGAATTACTTCATCATCTTGATTTGTAGATTGAAGCAAACGTTGTATTGAAACTCCAAATGTCTGGATATAAAATTGAGATTAATCCTGATCTTCTGTCAGTCTGAGCCATCAAGCTTGATAAATCTTGCTCTTATTAAGCCTGATTAATAGGATTTTAATTGAACTTCTGGTATTCCGTAGTTGGTATCTAGTTTTAATAAATCCTCTCAAATGAGGTTTTAACTAAGAAGTACAGGTGTGAAAATGGGTAGTTGAGCTTTTGAACGAGATAGACGAATTAAAATGTAAAAGAGGATCATTAGAGGTGTTTTGAAAAGTTAAGTTGAACCGCGAAACGGTAGTAGCGTGGTCAGGAATGTCGACGGAAGGGAGCAAGGGGTCAAATGCGGTGAACCAAGCACAGTACCGTTTCTCAAAGAGAGATCATTTGCCAAGATATTCCGTTGTAACTTGCCCCTGGTCACTGGTGGTCCAGTTTTAGAAGCGGGATGACCAATTACATCCTCGTGTCACTCTAATCGCCTTACTAATCGACCTCGACTTCCTAGCACGCAAACGACATCAGACCTGAGAAACCCAGACTCGGTATTTGCGAATCGTGTCTTTGATCTTGGATAACTGATTTTTCTCAAAATTTCGAGTCTTATTTTCAAGCTCGTTTAACTTGACTTGATTTATCTCCAAGCCAAGAGTCTTCAGTATAATTAGACGATATTTCGTCGAATCATTATTATTTTTGTTTTACAATTCATCTGTCGGAAGCTCTGGTATTTAGAGTATTGCATTTTGCAGAGTGAACTACTCTATTTTCATTCCTCTATATGAGCGTCTGGCAAAAAGACTTGGAGTGATTGCATTGGTATTTCCGATAGCGAATGACTCTTCGAGAACTTCTAATCATTATGACGTGTGAGCTGAAAGTTTACAGATTGAGAGAGCCAGTATGATTTTAACCAAGCCCAACTGGTTTTATTTCTAGTCTCATTATAAATATAAATTGGAAATAAAAATTAAAATGGTTTCTCATCTCTAATGGGAGATATTTTTTGCACCTTCTAAACTACTTTCAACTTCTCTGAACTATAATAGAAATCTCAATTATCTTTATGAGATTGTCATACATGATCCGTCCAAAATTGTCTGATGCTTTCTAATTAAAATAAGTGTGGATGCAAAATGCGTGACCCAGTGCCTCTTTACTCATTGGCCCATACGATTTCGGGCCACGGAGCATTATTCTGCTGGTTTTCCGCCTGTGCAAATTCTCTGGAAGTTGAAGTGAGGATAAGAATAGACACCAAGAAGTCAAACTCACTTGCTGACTTACTCTTATTCCTGTCGATAATCATCCAATAATGATTATGGCGTCCGAACGACTGCTACTTTTTCGTTCTTTTTTTTTTTTTTTTTTTTTTTTAATTTAACCAGGATGCAGGATGTAAGGTTCGATCTCCATGGGGCGATAAGTCTATTTTCACCTTTCTTTTGTTTCCGCTTCGCTCTGATTGGATAACCACCTTGCTTCGCTTAACGTCCCTTAACACGCACTGTTAAGAGGTTCGACCTCTTGTCGAGGTTCGGCGACCACGTTCATCCTCATGACCTTCTCGAGGAAACGAACCGAAAGAACGAGCAGAAAAAGGCACAGACAATTTAGTAACGGTATATCACGAGAAAATAGCAATTCTCAAGAAAATTCTACTTTAATATTGTAAAACTTTGCTGAAAAGATTAAGCAACATTAGTCTTTTATTGTTAAAAGAAATAATTGAATGTAAATATACTATTGAATAATAGATGCATTATTAGATTTTACAGAACGTTTTTTATATCTCCTGAAAAATTTGATAAATGTGGGTTAATCCCTTATGACATGCCACCCTTCAATTAATCACACTGCTGGTAGAATATCAAGTAATTATCCGAATATTTCATTCAGGTGATAGTATATTTTATTAAAATGAGATAATTTATCTATTCAATATATTATTTTGCGCTCGAAGCTTACTGATCTTTTTGAAACTGACTCTAATAGCGAGTGTATTATTACAAAACGTCAGAATCTAAAGTCTATTTTCACCTGCTGCTTCTGGAGTTGCGCGCTTTAAATATATAGAGGCGCGGTGTGGTTTACGACCTGTCTACTTTTATTGCGCGTTGTATTTGCACGGTGTTATTATAAGGGCGCGCCGCACGTGGTCCGGAACAATTACTCCTTAACCCTCGGAAGCACGTAGTAAATTCACCTTTCTCGTTCACTAAATACACTGATCACCTTCTATAATTAAAGGAACGGCCTCCGTTTAAAAGCAGGAAAAAGGAAAAAAAGAAAAGCCTTTATGAATGGTGCTCTGAGGAATAAATGGAATATGTAAATCAAGAATTGAAAGTGACAAACGAACTACTTTTAAATAAAACAAAGAATATCTAACTATTCTTTCCCACTGTAAACAAGTCTAAAAACAGAGTCTGACATTTATTACTATTCATATAGCTTGATCATCGAACTTTAGACAGAGTCTTGAAATAGAAGGTTTTCATTGGAGGAGGAATTAAGTTATTTTCAGAATTAACTATAGACATAGGAACTTGAGGTTGAAGCTTGGACATTAAAAACAAACAGAGTCCAATGAACTGGGTTCAATGAACGCCAAGATTCAACTGTGCTTTTGAAGATCATCAAACAAATTGTAAATTATAAATTCGAAAAAAATCATATCCGTTTTTCCATAAAAGGAACAGAGAACAAGAAATGACAACTAAAACTGAAAGCAAAAACACTCATCTGGAAATATAAAGAAGAGATATAAAGACACATACTCTTATAAAAAAAAAGCTTTCATCATAATAGGCATTATTATTCCTGACTTGACCTAAATGACAGTGTAAGATTGCGGATGGATGGAAGAAGCTGAAGAATGAGATAGAAGAGGAGCACGTGCTCTCTCTAAAAAAAAGAAGAAGAAGAATTTGCTCTCGGTTATCCGGTAGCAGCGTTAAATGTCCTCCAGAATAATTCCTCGCTTCACGGTAACGGTAATACGGGTAGGCGAGTTACCGCCGGTAATAATGCTGAACAATTTGCTCCCTTAGTATATAAGAGCGAGTGTCTCCAAGGCGATCCCGTTCCACGAGACGGTCCTTAAACTCGTGTCCGGTGTCGTTTGGTTGCGGTCGCTGGTCATTGTCTTCTTTCACGCAGTATCACTGTCATTCCTCTTATTCGAGTCAGGGCCTTATTACACCTTGACTTGAAAAAAAACTCACTTAGTTGAGCCAGAAATCAGAAGCAAATTCATTTTTAAGTCTCCCGGGCTTGACCCCCTTATTTTCTTTCAACCGGGTGTCCTTCCCTTATTTTTTGGTCTTATTTTTTGGTTTTATGCTAGAGCAAGTGAAAAATAAAGCTTCGTCTATATGAAGAAGCAAAAAGTATAGCATATAATAACACTAAAAAATACTTTCTTCACATCTACTACTTTTTTTTTTTTTTTTTTTTTTTGAATATACGAAGGGTATTCTTAAACTCGTTATGGAATATATGGAGAACGTACAAGAGCAGCTGAAACGTACGACCATTGGTTAAAATATTACGGTTCTTTATACCATCTGCCCAAGACGGTCGTTACTATTACGAAATTAAGAGGTACTGATGTATTACTCATCGTTGTTCACGAACACTGAGGTAGCTTTCTGATCGAGAGAACAAGTACTCATACTCCTACTACCACCGTTACAAGTTTCGAGAAGAAATGGTGATTCCATATAATTGACCTGGTTTCTTAACGAGCTATCAAACACACCTTGGAAGAGTACAAGAGGAATTCGATCAACAGTCTTTTTTGCCCAAAAATTCACACCATTTTCGGATCTGAGAAGGATGGATTCTTTACTTCAAGGTCTTCAGACTATGACCCAGTAAGTGATGAATGATTCATTCCTTAATAGAGACTTAAAAAATCGAGGTAGTAATAATTTTGTGTGTTCTCCAATTGGTAACACTGGAAGCTTCTTGTTTGTCTGTTTTAATTACGATTGAGATTGATAGGTTGAGTGGACGGAATTAGATTAGAGGACTAAAAGTTAGCAATTTCCCTTGATTAATCGTGTTCCAGTTGATTAATGAGGAGTCGTTGATTTCTGTTGAAAATCAAGTCTGAAGATCAAGACTGAAAATTAAGATTGAAAACCGAGAGCTTTTACCTCGTAGCCTTCTTAGGCGAAGATACGTTGAAGAACGATGAGGCAACTGGATGTTAAGTGATACCCAGTGTCTTTACGGAGTGATGGCTACCCTGTCGAGGTCGTGGTCTTGCTTGGTAGCCACAGGTGCATGCAGGGTAAAACGAGTTTCGCTTGTGGATAAGAAGGAGGAAAAGAAAAAATACAGCTATCAAGAAAGTAGAAATAGGAAAAAGATTCTTAAAAAAGGAAGATAAAGAATAAAAGAAAAGAACAAAGAAAAAAAGATGAGGATGCAAGGAAAAGGAGAAAGAAAGGAAGAAAGCGGATGTGATACATACGAAAGTCGTTAAAAGCAAAATGCGCTTGATTTACAACGCTCAGCGTAACTGATGTCTGAATCGACACTTCCTTTTTTTACTTTTTCTTTCTTTCTTGTCTTTTTCTTTTTTTTTTCTCTTATTTTCCTCTTTTTCCATCCTTTCTTTCTTTATTCGTTGATCACATCACAGTTTTACGTTTGCCAGCACTCAGGTAAACAGAGAATGGGAGAAAGCCTACTAATAAAACTGAGCTGAAATTTACTGCCAATTATCTTTCGAGCAACGAAAAGTGAAAATGTCGCGTCCCATGCACATC
>UCOH01000247.1:0-16879 GCA_900474275.1 Synergus japonicus
ATATATATATATATATATATATATATATATCACGAATATTCCAACCTAAGACGATCCATATATTCCAAAATTGCATTCAAAACCCACTGATTCAATATCTAATAATTTCTAAGCCTAATTCTCGAATCGTCAAAGCTCACTTTTAATTAATGTTAATCACATACAGAAGGAAATAAACGACAGTCATAAGAATGCATTATATACTGAAAATTAAACTTTCTTTAAATGAAATACACTCCATAACATCAATACAAAATCAAGCATTTAATTATTCGAGACAGCCTTCATTTACATAATCTAACATTCTTAAACCTTTCGACCTTTAGCTTTTAATGATCCCCAAGAAAAAGTTCTTCAGGAGGGAGGTTTCAGCAGGAAGTTATATAAAAGAAGAAAAGAATAGCTTGGAATTAGAAAGTAGAAATATAAAAATAGGCCAGGCCCGCAGAATGTTAATTATTCTATTCGTCGTCGGCAAGTAATGAATGTGCATTACAATTACCGAGATATGGAAATTTAGCTGCACCTCCCCTTTCCTCTCCCCGCACCTTCTCTTATGAACCTGCTATGCCCTCAACCCGCTTCCAACCCTCGCCCTCGTACCCTGTTATCCGCTAGGTATACCCAACTATGTAAATAGAGGCCAGCGGAAATTGGTCTTTGAGACTCGACCAGTGCCGACGGACCGACTTAATATCGCTGCCTACAGCCGGTACTGAAATAATAAGGACTTAACCGGCTTAGCCTGCGCCACTGCTTCTTACGCCCTTGTTGCACGCGCAAAACAAACATATCCTTTCTATGCACATAAAAAAAAAGTAAGCAACTTTTATTTGTTACTTACTTTAAAGCAACTATATTAAAAGCATTACTATAACATTTAATTAAACGGGAGATTGAAAATTGTCAGAAAAAATTCCTTGAGTACAAGGGGACTCGAACCTCCGACAATTTACTCTCATTAATTGCAGATAAATTTATAAAAATGAACTTCTTCTTTATATTTCATAATAAAAAGTAAATTCAGACTCCTTACGTCAACTTCGCCTATCAAGATTGTCTAATCCTGATATACATTTTAATATAAAAATATTCCGTATAAATATGAGAGTAAGACAAAAATGGGGTATAAATCTTCACCCTCTAAGCTTAGAGTCAATCCCTAAATATATCTTAGATTTCCTACTAAAATATTTAAATATATAAATATCTAAATCCAGAGATATTTCTAAAATTATCTTATGATTGTGTTTCTCTTTTTTAAAAGGAAGAAAATAGTAAAATTTTCATTTTGGACTTACCCTCGAGTTTTCCTCATCGACGTCACCAAATAGACGACATGACCTGAAACAAACAAAAGACTTTTATAAGAATGAGTCTGGAGCTCTTATCATCTGCTTAAAAGCTAAATAACCAGAACCTACTTATCACCTTCGTGCATAAAACATGTACTTAATGCCCGCTTTGCACACACGTTTAAATGGGCTATTTAATGAACCCACATGCAGATAAAAATGGTCGTTAAAAAATAGCTTCACGTTTTCCAAGTGTTGATTTAAGTAAATATATGCTTTAAAATTTCTTGTGTAAGATTGAATAATTATTATTCAAAGAAGCCCATTAATATAAAAATTCAAAATTCCCGCGAGTCACGGGAGGATTTTGTTTCCAGCACTAGATGCTTGAAAGGCGCAGACTCAAATGACGAACGAGACGACGAGCCGGCATCTCGCAATCTCCTTCGATCCAATATCCGAGTTTTTTGACAGCAATTTCGGTCACGTCCGATAATATATCTGGATCATTAATATAAAGCCTCCCCCCGCGTTGCTCTTCCCTCACCGGGAAATTGCTTTTCAATCCCCAACCACCCCTCTCTTGAATCTCGTCACCCCCTCTCCTACAATCTCACCCCTTCTCAGTCCGTCTTTTCCACTCCTGCTAGCCCAGACCACGAACCTCTAGAAACATGTGTACTGATTGGAAAATTTCTCTTTTATTCTATGAATTGATTAAAAACTTCCTTCAGATTAGATCGGAATGAAACTTTTTGGTTTGGATGCAAATTCCGGAATGATTCGAATTGGTTCGGAATGAATTTCCAATCCATAAGTATATCCAAGGATTTATAAGCAGCACCTTAATTCATGTAGCCAACACAGAAAAAACAAGGACTGAAAGTGTTTACAGCTAAAATCAGTTTTTAGGCTGAATTTCAGTCTTAAGTCAGTTTTTAGTCTTGTTTTAAGAGTAAGAAAACTAAAAACAAGACTTGTTAGTCTTAAAACAAGACTAAAAACTGACTTAAGTCTGAAATTCAGCCTAAAAACTGATTTCAGCTGTAAACACTTTCAGTCCTTGTTTTTTCTGTGATTCTCTAGCCAATCGTTATAAACTTTTAATTATATACATTTAATAGTAAGCTTTATAAGCTTTTAACAAATCTTTGAATTTTAATAAAATTATAGGAATTTCACTTCTTTTTATTAAGAGAGTAAATTAGCCAATTATTTTTGAATGTCTCGAAATGTTGAAGGAAAAGTTAGATTGTTTTTGAACTTTTATGATTATTCGTTTTAGACAAAAGAGTGGAAACACTGTTTCATCAAATTGTGAATCGTGCAGTATAATGGATAATATGTGGTCGCCGAGAAAAGAATGAACCACCGAAGGTGTTTTTATTTGAGAATGTATGGAAAAGTTGAAGGAAGGCGTATGCGTGCGCGCACATAGGCACGATACGTATACGCAGAAAACACCCCCATAAAGATCCCCTCAATCAGATAAAAAATGTATTATAGCCGCCATGATACAGAACTCAATACCTCGGCAGCTTCCAGAGAAGTGAACGACGCCGCATCCTCTCTCCCAAGGCTCTTCTTATGGTAAATCGGTATCGAGCCTTTCTCTTAAATGAAGATCTTTTAGTTTTAGTTATAACAATAGATAGTTTAACGGCCAATAATATTTTATTATTACTTAATAATAAAATATTATTAACCGTTAAAAATGGTAAAAGTATTGAAAATGATACTCAGGAAGAAGTATAATAAAAGAGAAGGATAAAGAGGAGGAATCCACGAGAAAGTATTGGAAATGTGACAACTCTGCAGAAAAGACATAAATCTCATTTCTGAAAAAATGGTTTCAATATTGGAAAGAGAGAGAGAGAGAGAGACATCTTGACCTTCCAATATTGAGTACAGGAGGATGTACTTTAAAACGCTTTCAAATAAAAGATGGGTACGAATTCAATTTCAAAAATGCAGAAGTTAGTGCTGTTTTTATAGTGCCTTTGGAATAATAATTTTCTTAACAGGAAAATGTGGAGGAAACTTTCTTTTGAAAATAATCTCAGTTTAAGTGAAAAGATTATAAAAATATTTAATGCATAAAATAAGGGAAACAAGTGTTATGAGCACCTCTGTTGCACACGACTATAGTGGATCTCTAAGTTAAATTATTTACCAGTGAAAGCAGGCAAAGTGGACCGAGATCTGCTTTTAGAGAGGGGGTTGGGGGATGGAAAAGGCATCGAGGGCCGTAATTTTATCCGCACTTAGCAGATGGATTCCCCCTCGTGGTGCATGGCTTCCGTCACCCCCTTCCCAAATTGCGCTTAATTTTCCTTCTCTTTCTCTCTCAGAAGCCAATGACATTCCTACGGTGCTATCCGGATTATGCGGTGCAGGGGATTGAGCGCGTTCTATTTTAGGGGACATTTCGTAACTTGTCCCATTTCTTGTCTCCGATTTTCACCCTCATTGTTATTTTACTCAAAAGTCTTTTATCCGATCGCTACCGAAAAAATAAGGCTCATTAAGTTTAATTCAGAATAAATCTATAAAGATTAGATTCAAGTTTCAGACGTCTACTCTGACGATTTAAAAATTTTTTTTTAAATATTCCTCTCTTTATGCAACTGAATTATAAATGAAAGAGAGGTTTAAACACAGTTATTATTTTTAATTAAGGAAGGTAAAATGTACATTCGGGGATTTAAATTAAAAAAGCAGATTGTTGCGTTCTTTAAATTGAAAGCACCTCAATCTACCATGACTGACATCAAAGTGAACGCAATACGCTAAAGTTCGTTACCGTAATGAAGGACATCCGGTGTGTCGGCGGCACAAAAAATTGCATAAAATTGGCGACATGTGTGTCGGAAGTCTCGAGCCACCCGAGGGAGATCTTCGTAAAGAGGAGATCGAGGAGATGACTCGCCGACAGACCGAGAGACTCGTGGGAATGCTGTGTGTTTATTTAGTGGGGTTCGCAGCCATTTTTTCTACTTTTTATTTATTTCGGCACTTCTCCCATGCCACAATAAGCACCACAATGCGCTAAGGGCTTGACATGCAAACTCTTTGCTATTTTTCCAAGAACCGCGCCTCAAGAGTCACAAGAATTCCTACATTCACAAATTCCTTTACATCTCGATATTATTGCCTTCTTCTTTTATATATACATACTTTTAAAAAACAAAACTTTTAATACTTATAGATTATAATGAAGTGTGTAACGTTAACCCGAAAGAGAGTCGGGTGTGAAAAAAGAAGCTCGTTCGGACGGGAAGTAAATTGATATTAACACTAATGCACTCGGCGAACTAAAAGTTTTCTGTGAAATCAAAATAATGGGGCCGCGATAAAAAAAAGTAGTCGTTAAATCTGCTAATGCACCGACTATGCTATGGCTAGGGTGCTTGCTAGTGGTTTTGCTAGTTCAGTGGAGCTTCTCCTTCATGTGCTGTCTGCTGTGCATATACGGTATATACACGTATATTTACACATGCATTTACACATATATATTTGCACATACATATACACATACGCCCCCAAAAACGTATGTAGAACTTTAATGGGTTCGTACACACAAGTTGTAAATCTATGTAGTATGCACTAATATACTTTAAAGACTCATGTGTTGATATATCTAACTAGGTGGATGCTGAGCGTCCAGTGGGATGACACACTCGTAAACCACTTCCTGCGTTGCCACAGAGCTAATATAATTAATGTGAAGTAACTAATGTAAGTAATATCGTTAATGTAAGTAATTTAATTTTGAGCTTTGTATTTGTGATGTGGAGGGTTCTAATATTGAGAGGGGATATACTACTTCGATCAAAAGTAAGCACCATTACTCTGTCCAATTTGTATATGAAGCTCTCATATTAGGAAATTAATTTCCTCTAGAAGAATGATCTAGTCAATTTTCCTGAGTATTATAAATTCCATACTCACTATATCGAATTATCTGTTTGTTTTCACTCTTTATTGCAACTCAAAAAAGAAAAGGAGAGAAGGCAAAGCACTTAGCCGGCTCTTTTATACTTATTACATTGCACCTAGCATCACTGTAAGTACTCGTGGAACTTTCTAGAGATCCAAAAACAATTTTAATTGGTTTTTTGTCTTTTGTAAACAAAATACTGTGGATATAGCCAGGAGAAAATTTTCCAAACATTTCATTAACGTTTTTTTCAATTCTGAAATACTTTTCAGATCGAGCAGAATTTCGGACTTTTTCAGAGAGTTTTAAATAAGTTTTAGTTCATTCGTCCACTGAGGATGGCCACAATATTCAATTTTTCAATTTCCCTGGTATATTTCCCCAACATTAAATCTTTGAAAACTGCATAATTTGTCACGCGATGGAATAGGTATATATAAAAGTACATATAAAATTGGGATGTATATCTAGGCATGTGTATAAATGTAAGTGTATAGGTTGCCGAACATTCATTTTCAAGAGTGGATTCTTCGGCAAGTAACTCGCGTAATCCACTTTCAATATATTAGATAGATAGACTTCCATCTCGTTCCCGGTAGTAACAGGTTCTACACGCGTTCAAGTGGAGAATACCACTGCCGAGGGAGATGTGGTGAGGTGGACGGGGCGAAGAGGCAGCGCTTAATTCATTACACAAATTAAAAAAGTAAATTGCCTTATGTCCGCGGGAAAAAAGGCCGTAGCGACCGCAACGAACAGACGTTCAGCCGCGAAAATATTTAATTAAATTCACAACCACAAGATGCGC
Organism: Synergus japonicus; assembly: GCA_900474275.1. Taxonomy (NCBI): domain Eukaryota; kingdom Metazoa; phylum Arthropoda; class Insecta; order Hymenoptera; family Cynipidae; genus Synergus; species Synergus japonicus. Next base: position 6,044 of record UCOH01000247.1, read on the forward strand.
CTGTTTCGCTCGACTCGGTACATACTCTGCAATGCTCCGACGAGTGAAAAGTAATTACTTTATATCCCTGTGTTTCTCGAATCAACACCGTATTTATTTTCATCAAAAAGCGACCCCGCCAAAATCGATTAAAGCACGTTACGCGCACATGCCTTCTTTTCATTCTGATCAAATTTGATTCTAGAATAAAATTTTCCAAAGAACAAATCTATCTCACTCTTTGATTTTACATATTACAGTTTTTCATATTACTATTTAATTGTAGGATTTTATAAATCCTGATAATATGTAGCTGGCTGACAGAAGCGTTTTTTTAAAGAGGTTCTAGAGAAATAAATTGTAAAATCTTATCTGCCATATAAACGCTTTTCTCGAATTGTTTCCTACGAGGGAAGATGAGTGAAGTATCAGAGAACGAAGGACTTTCGTTTATTACGTTGAAAATGGCTGACCGTGCTTTTCAGGATTTTATTAAGTCCGAGACAATTGGAAACATGACAGCTTCCTAATAAGCTTCCCCGCCGGTTGCTCTTTAATATCCTATAATACACCCTCGCGGCGAACATCCTGAAAGGCAATCACTTTTCTGCGCGGCATCCTTTGCAAAAATTATTTTTCCCTCCAGCTTTGCCCTACAAAATAAACTTGATAAAAATAGCCAAGTTTAATTAATTCACAACTTATTTTCAATTTTCCTCTACGCTGAATACAATGTTTCGTATAATAATATTTCAAGAGAGCAAACAACACAAATTATTAATAGAGATAGTAAGATTCAAATAAAAATTCGCAAGTTTAGAAAATGGGAATTGGCAGACAAAATGGAAAAAGAGGGCTGTAGACCGTCGATATTTATTGCCAAACAACGAGTGAATGTAAAATTCAGTTTTCAATCTAAATGCACTCGTGTTGAGGATGCGAAGGGCAGACGCTTCGCACGCGTCTCGGATAAAATGTTTATTGTGCATTAAAACGTGCGGTCCCATTGGAGCATGGATCTTAAGGTTGTCTTCTTCGACCTTAATAGACTGATTTTATGCCACAGTCAAAAAATGATGAAACTGAGGGGCTGCAGATTAGATAATTCGTCGGTTTCGAGTTAATAAAAACGGTTATTACGTATTAAGAATGATCCTCTTTAGATAAGAGGAGCCCCTCTGAGATCCATGCGTATGATTTATACCCCCTGATAAGGCTTTAAAATAAAAGCCCCTTCACAAATGCGAAACATTATTTCCATACTGGAAACATCTAAACTTTTAAAAAGGGACTTCCACTCTCTAATAAAAGTTAAACTTTTTCAAATGTTTTATCTATAAAGATAATGCAATTGATCTTCGTGAGATTCTCAATTGATGCTAAAGGTCAATCGATGCTAAAACTCATCTTAGATTAGGATATGCCTACAAATCTGATAATACAATGCAGTACCTCGCGCAAGCTTTATAAGCGACCCCTTATATCATTTCCCAACCCCACGTGCAACGCAATCTCATTACCGGGGATGCACTCTCCGCATTAATGCCAAGAGGAATTAACTTTCGACATTATGGGATCAAATGTTATTAACTTTATATTGCCTCTCGGTGAAATGGGGGGTCTGTTAAAATAACATGTCATTGCCTTGTCCCTAATGCATCTTTCATTTTACGTCAGCTGCTCGAAACCTCGGGAGCATGATCCATGTTTTTTATTTCTGTTTTTAGAACTGCGAGTCTATTACTTATCTGTGCCCGAAAAATTGCTATTCTATCTTTACCATAAATTAAAGTGGTCCGATGGACAGGAAAAGCCTCCCCTTTCAGAAAAGAAAATGAAGAAAGTGGGATCGATTCAAGTTGATACGAGAGACCCCCCGTTACCAAATAAAATATTATATATATATATATATATATTGCAAGAATCCACCGGCCTATATGAAATCTCGTCTTACGATAACCGAAGTAATATGTCAATTGACGATTATTTTTTGATATAGGTTTCATAAGCCTATCAGAATTATAATCGACTTTATTGGAAATGTTTTCATTTCTTTTTTCATTTTTTTTTGTAAGCTTTAATCTCACATATAATATTAATTCAAAGACTTATAATCTCTCGGAAATCTTTCCCTTATTGTTGCTTCAAACCTGATTGGCTTTTGAATAACTTTGAATTGGGTGGCAAAATTAACAGATATTGTTATTTATAGTACCGGTTACGACGACTTTTACAAGTGACATTAATTATCACCCGATCACATTTACGAATAAATGCAGTCACCTTGGAACCAATCGATCATAACCATGTTCAAACTATCGGGGAGGTGCCACGTCTTCCATAAATAAACTTTGAAATTTTAATCTACATCTCCACAGTTTTAAGAATAATTGAAAGTGTATATTCGATTATCAAATATTGAGGGTGTGTAATAAAATAAGGGTCTCTTTTTCGGGTGAATTCCGACCCCGGTTTGGTCCACTCGTATTGGATATTGTACGTGAGGAAGGCCGTCATTTCCTATGCATTGGCTAGTACGTTTCTCTTCCTGCGCTTCTCGAAGAAGGCTTTCGACTTAGGTCTTCACCCTAAGCATATACATCTATATATGACCAGCACGCGAGGGCAAAATTCAACGAAGAATTCGATATGGCTAACTGGCCATACATAGGGTGATTCTCGCATGACCACCTTTCTTCTCGATTCCCTTGAGGAAAGATAAAAATAACGAGCAAAAAGTCCAGTTTGCAAAAGGCAAGATTCATTATCCTCCCTACATTGAGAAAATGTTTTTTTCATAATAATATGTCAGTGTCTAGATAAGTAACAATTAGCATAAAAGTTGGTCAACAATAATTTTAGGGTGTCTACTAAATTTTTCACACAAAATTCCAGGATAATTCCGGTAATTTGCTCCATAGCAATATTACAATTTATTTAAAAACGATATTTTTGAATTTTGTAATAATTTTTAAGAAGAAACCCTGGTGTAGTTAAAAACTTAACACTTTAAAACATATTTTCTCCAGAAGTGAAGACTATTTTGAAAGAATCGATAATTTTACTATACTAGAATTCTCTGAAAACATCGTGTAGGTTCAATCGTATTACAGATCAGATCACCTCCGGGACGAAGAAAGACTTTCTATATACCGCGGTGTCATTTGATGTGATGGGTGAGAGAAAGACAGAGAGAAATAGTTCAGCGATGGATTGAAAGGGACAGGAGAGAAGCCAGATCCATTTCACGGAGGGATAGACTGCCGAACCACGAAAACAAATAAGCATTGATTTCCTTTTAAATCTTTCCGGCAAATCGGTTTTCGAGAGAGAGAGGTGTGCCACTGCATCCGACTTTTTTTCAAACTGTGAATTCAATTCGACTCTCAACAGTAACAATTTTAAAAGTACTATACCAATGAAGAAGGATCAACAGAATTTCCATTAAAATAAATCGTTTTTCATTCCCATTTGACTTTTATTAAATAATAATAACAGTTTTTAAGCAAAGAAACTGTAAAATAAATCCATGAGAGTTAGTTGAATGATAAATTACTTTTTATCAAGAATTATTATCAAATTATAGGTTTTATCTATCGATAATTTTTTAGCGGTTTGAGCGCGGTCACTAAAAGGAAAAATAGATTGAAAAATAACATTTTTACTATCCTACCCTGAATGAGTGAGTTTTAGCAATAAATGGTAAATATGTATTAACAAAAAGTTTTAAATGACGTAACGAGTCTTGGAGTACGTGGTTGGCATTAAATTCGACGTTGGAACGAGACAGCTGCGGCCCTCGTTCGATTTCGAATAAAGTTAATTGAAAAACATTGTGTGGCTCGGTAGGGTGGCACATCGCGAGAGAGTTAGTAAAATTAATATTTCGTATAGTCCATCGGAGAGGACGCATCGTCGATCGATCGCACCCGGCGTGTTAAGCTAGATTTTTAAACGAAAGAGCATCCACGATTGCATAGAATCAAATATATAGAGAAAGAAGTAAAAAAAAAACAGAAAAACAGGTAAAGAAAGCTCTAAATCTATTTTCCAAATTAAAAAAAAATAAGATGCAAAAAGTGATGCTTAGAAGCATGCTATTTCAAAATTTGTTTACTTTTTAGGTCACTTCCTTTCCTATTTTCATGTGACCACCATAAATTCTCAAAAGCTATTTTTTGGAGTATTATTGCGCGAGGGGAGTGTTTAGTACGCAATATAAATCATCGTCCAGTTAACCCCGTGACATACTCGAACCAGAATTCTTTTCCTCGGTTTTCGAGGTTCTGCAGAAATTGGATACCGGAGTTTAGAAGGATATTCTGAAAAAATGAATAAAAAAAGTATGCTAGCCCAAGACGAACGTGACGATCTAAAAACAATTTGGCAAAGAGGATCTTGCATGACAACGAGGAGAAATTGATATGTCTCCACACAGATTTGCTGCATGCTTTTGAATTTTCTCCTTTTATTCAAAAGACAATAAATTTAAATGTATAAACTCTGCGTAGTAATTTTAACTAATAATTTTGTCAACAGAAAGTGTACTTTTATTTGCTTTAAAAGTCTTGAATAATTTATGTCAATAAAGATTACAAGCTACAAGTATCAGACTCTTAAGTGGCAATTCCTATCCAAGAAATGATGTTAATAAATATTAATAAGCATAGAAGTTTCAAAAGATTGCACTTGGCACCTACGCCATTCATAAATGCTGGTGATTAATTTCAGGAGAAAATGAGAAGCAAAGTTTATAAGTCAGGTAGAATGTTGGCAAAAGATTTCATGCAGCTTTTCCATCGGCTGAGTAAGACTTTGCAATTTACAGCTATTGGCTCAGATCTTGTTTCCTTGCAATGCAGACTGTCATTTATATACAGGAGCAGAGTGTAAACATCTATAATACGCCCACGAGATGACAAACAGAAGCTTCGTTGCCACCCATAAGCCGACTATTCTTACCAATGCAATTCCTAAGGGAGACAATGTGTTTCCCGCAATCTACGCGTTAAAATATCAAAAGAAACATAATTGAAAATTTCTTTTTTTTTTGCGCAAATATAACTTGCTTTAAAAAAGCAAAAAAACTAACTGTGTAGTTGTATCAACTTTTGTGCTCATTCAATGAGCACTTTACTTCCTCATAGAGGAAGCATTAATTAATTAATCGAATGTTTGGAATATGATCCACTTATTTTAAAAGCATCAAAAACACTATCATTTTTTTAATCTCGCGTGTTTAAAATAATGAAGAGAGTAAGTTTATTTAATTAAATCTCATAATATCGAAGATGTATACGAGGAAATAACTTATAGATTTAGAGCAGGTTGATGTGTGTACTCGTGATTTGGGGGTGTAAACCAAAGGAGAGAATGGAAGGAAGAAGAAGGCAAAAGGGCGAGGGATGCCGGCGCGTAATACGTCCCTGTCGATGGTGCACTACTATCTTATGTTAGTACTTCGACTATATCGCGGTACACAGTACCAGGCGGCAGGATCACCGGCTGACAGGTTCCTAATGGAACCCGTAAATACTGTCCGAAGTGGGTTATGTTTTCCAAATGAGATCCCGAAAATTGAGTTTCGAAGTTGACATCGACTCCGCCGGGAATGCCCAGCCAGATAAGAGAGGTGAATGCTAACCAAATCGATAAAATTTCCGTATGTCAATTCCGAATGTAAGAAACACTGAAAACAAAAACAATTTAAATATTGCGATCATGACATTTTTCTTTCCTCGACAACAACGTGTTCGATATTTTCGATGTAGGTATATATGATAACATCACTTTTTTTTAGATAGGATTTAGTACCTAATCATCACGACGTAACACCTCCCACTTTTATTCGCACATGGAAGTGTAAATAAAGTGAATAACATATAATAGTAGTAGGTAAAAAATGAACACTCTATAAATTGTGTTATGGCAAGCTAGGTGATGGTTCTCGCTCAGAGTGTACAACGCTAATGCCAAGATAATTGGCTGGTATTTCTCGCCAGATTTATGAGGCAATAATTGCAAAAACCAATGTTTTCAGCTGCTGCTTAGTTGCGAACTCATGCATGCATACAGTTATATCAGGGCCGCGAAAGCGATCGTCAGAACATTCAATAATGCTCTCTAATAGCATCACAAATTAGCTTCTGTATGTATTAACTCATTACTAAGCTGTCGTTCGCACACCGATCAATATAGTAATGACGGAATGGAATAACTCGAGTCGTGCATTTATCAATTATGACATGCTTTTCACTCATACATACATAGAAAGTTACTCACAGATCTGCCAATTTAAGATGAAATTGATGTCCATTTTGCTTACCTGAAAAAGAAAATAACATTGCACCGTTATTATAAGATATATACCTATAATAAATGTTAAAAATTGAAGATTAAACCCTATAAAATGCATTAAGTTTTTGTTGTTTAAATTCTAGAGGTTTAAATGTTTTCTATACGTCTATTCTCCCTGTAGTGAGTCAAGGTTTCTCGTGGCGATTCGGTTGATTTCTGGTAACAAAAGGTCGAAAGAGCACGAGAATTGGCCAAGTTACTAACTAATTTACTTTCGAAATTAATCCGAGAACAGAAGCTCGTCAGTTTCTAAAATAATAATTATAATAGAGTGCAGGATAGTATATAGAACCCTTCTCTTCCCTTTACCTCCTACATCATTCACTTCTGATGGATTAAAAGAGAATGGCCTGGCCTCTGCATTGTCCTTAAAACGAATTTTAATTATCATAAATCTTATAATCTGATGCCTATTAATAGCGAAAATAATAATCTTCTTTTCACGCTTCCTGACATCAAATATATCAAAACTCGAAAAGGGTTGAAAATGTCTCTTTTCTAGGCATTAATTAAAAACTGAGTAAAAGAAATCGCAATAATACCTGGCGCCACTTATTATTCCATTCTCAGTTTTTAATTATAAATTTTGTCTATAGAATTCCCGAATTTCCTTAAACAATAGACACACCGTTATATCGATGTTATAAATGAAAAAAGATTTTGTGAATGGATTTTCATCTAATTTTCTACGTGTCGGGGTGTCTCTTTCGTATTGCAAAGGTTTATGAGTTGTGGCATACACATGCACCCCCCCATTAATATATGACCATTACTCTATGTGTTGAAGTACATACAGAGAGTCGTACGTAGCGAATACAGCCAATTTAATGCGGAGCCAACACGAGTCAATTAAAATAGGCGTAGGGCGTCCGGCAATCCTAATTACGTAATGCTACAAACAGGGGCGAATCGAAAGGGGAGGGACTTGCTACAAAAGAAGATTAGCGTTTCGCATGAATAATACCGCCGGCAACAATGCGAATACTATTGTCAATCACGGATGTCATTTCGCGATAGGAAAATCGGTTTCGCACCGTCGACGTATAGGGATGCATTCAAATCGACTGATACACCTTTTTTCATTTTTATCGACTTATCTTCTCACATCCGCCCGTAAAAATGTGGTATTTTTAGCTTTCAATTATTTTTTATAACTTCTGACCTATATTACTATAGTCTTCAGTTAAAAAATTGAATAAGAGCGTATAAATAGGTTTCCTCATGGGACCCACCGAATCACTCAGTGTCGGTATATTCGGAATCAAGGAGAGAGTTTGATTTTCGGTACAATAGAAGATAAACAGAAGCGAAGAGAGGAGAATGAAACTTTATTCTCGGTGGGAAAGTTAAAAAATTATTACGGGATTGATGTATTAATATAAAAAAGAAGACATTTTTTGAAACCAAAATTTTCCTGATATAATTTCAGGTCTTTAAATGCAAGAACAAAAATTGACATAACTTTTTAAGGGATTTCTTATTTTTTATAAGGGCTTTTCATAGCCTCATGGAATTTATGTATGTATTTTAAAAATTGTTATTTACTAGTGTGATTATTTAAGAAATGTAAAAAAATCGAAAATTTCTGTCATAATTGTATTGTTCAACTTGAGCAGGATCTTTGTCAGTTTACTGAAGTCAAAGCAAAAGTTTTTCCTAAGAAAATCAAGATAATGTTGGGCGATGTAATAAACCGAACAATGAAAATCACTTTGGAGGAACAAGACTTACAAGGAGCGAGAAAAAGAGGCCGGTGAGCGTCACTAGAAAGAAATTAAAGAAGGTGTTGGTGTTCACGCTTTCGTGCTTGTGGATGGGGAAGGAAAGAGGAAGGCGTCGGTAATTGCAAAATTAGCAAAAACAATTTATCGTTTAATCTCGCGTCCCGTGCCTCGTCCGGTGAAGGTCCCTTCGCCACCCACGCACGGCTTCTCTGCGGCCGGTTGTCGGATAAAATAGCTGTAGTAAAAATCTTATAATTACTTTTTACTTCCGTTCGGGAAATTTTAATTAAACCTAAGAATTCCCTTTAACGAGAAAGCGACGCGGCAGTCGCGTTAGAACCAAGAAAAAACTCGGCCAATAAAACAGTCCCCGCCCCCCCAACAGACCAACTGGTCACTCGCAATCGAACTTATTTCAAAACAATGGAAGAAAAACTATTTGAGGATAATAAAAGAAAAAGTACATTTTCACTTGAATGATTTCGTTTTCTTTTGATAACTATGTATGTCATTGCATTTGTTCACTTTACTTAAAAAAAGTCTGTTTATTTCATTTTGTGAGTTATGATTAGCATATGCGAGTTATGAATAGATTAATTAAGGGGTTTAATTTATAGTGAATCTGTTTACCGTCTTTAGGGTGCTCGCTTGTGAAAATGAGTGAGCTCGGTGAGAAGGCTGCACAACGAGCATCACTGTTGTGCAAATTGATAAATTACAACCGTAAATTACTGGCTTATTGCCGTGACGATATGCGGTAGCGTTCTGCTTTTTGTGACCGTCTCATAAATTGAGAAGACCGCAGCGCGTTACGAAATTGAAGTAAATTACCGGTGAGTGCATACGCAAGGAATGTCTCTGTGCGGTAGGAGGCGTCACGACAAATCGGATCTCGTGAAAGAAGATGACTCTACTTTTCTGTGTTGCACAGATCTTGCACAGGATCCATTCCTTCCAACGTTCACTAAAATCTTCTACTCTACTTCCAATTCACTTTACAAATCTTCCAAGACTATCTTGAGAGTACTGTACTACCGCATTTTAAGTAAAATAAATCGAATCCATGTTAATAAATACCCTATCTCATGAAGAAGATCCAAATTGTACATATAGTCCAATATTATAGAAAGTATGCATTTATTATTTTAATAGTTATTTCAAATAGATTAGTAAATATATTGGTTTTCTAATGTCTGGCTATAAACTTCCTTTTCCACTTAGCATGCATCGTTCAGACGTAGATTCATTTTTCCAGATTCATAACAAAACTTCATATTACTTTTGAAACTCTATTTATATGCTTTTTTTCTTTTAGTGGATTAAATCATAATTTCCAGAAACTTTTATATAATTATTTTACACAATAAAAATCTGACAGCGAGTTTTATTAAAGGGAAAGAAAGCTAAGAAGCAAAGCATGTTTGACTAAAATTCTAAAAATTAATAAGTATCGAAATAGAAAATAATAATGTTGAGCATTGATTTTGATTGAATAAGGAATCAATATTCTAAAAAACAAAAAGAAAACTAATTCACGAGCCGGTAGCCAATAATATTTTATAATATTCTTGCTTTGCCATGGTGTTAGAGTGTCTAACTCAGAATCCCTATCCTGAAAAGTTTATTCGATTTGCGAATAAAGGGCCCTGTCAAGAGTTCTGCCCTCAAATTGAATTTCTTATCAATCCACCTGGTCTCAAAAGCGATAACATGAGTATCTATTTTCATTAAACGCGATTCAGCCAAGCGTGCCTTTTTTTGCAATATCAGGTACATGAGCTTGTAATTAAACGTGATAAGAGTGCCTTTTTAAATTAAACGGAAAACGCTTAATTACATCTCAAACTCCAATCGGTTTCCTGGTGCTCACTCGTGGTGCGAAATAGTATGAAATCATCATACATTCGCACAGAACTATATGAATAAGCAACAGCTGAAGATTTGAATCGCACTTTTAATCCCCTCAAATACTTCTCATTATGATCTTATAGAAATATCATGTAAATCTCACTCTAGCATCGGTGACGTGCGTGAATCTCATTATTTTTAATTAGCTCACAGTCACTCTTTACTTCTGTTTTATACGTTTATATATGTTTATATATATATATTTATACATTTATATATTCTTTAATGGATCAACGAATCTGAATTCAGACGAATATTATATTTTCGATTACCATCCCAGGAATTTGCTAACACTTAATTGGCAGTTAAAGTGATAAGACAATCAATTAGCCATTACGAGTTTCCTACGCAAACGAGTTTTTACAAACGAGATTTTTAAGGGACTCGATTGCAAGCAAGTATCGCTTTTGCATATTTTTAGCAAGAAGGCAAATAAATTCTGCACGATCTTATTTTATAGGTAATAAATTTTCAATAGTGTGTGTACTTCCTCACCTTTGCAATTACAATTTGTTAAATTATGATTGACTGCCACAATATTACAAGATACATTCACACATTGTAATCTATTGCAGTTTAAGGCGGAATCAATTTCGATACATAATTATATTTCATTTGCGATCAGTGCAGTTAAAAACATGATTCTATGGTCTCTGTATATTGTTTGTACCGTTAGCATATCAGAAGGCAGATTTTATGATTCTAGATCTAGATACATAATATATAATCGAATCCCGCAAGGAAAATTAATAATACATATTACATTAATATATCAGAGATATTTATAAATATCTCTAATTATAGAGATTATATACAAATTGAAAGGTAATTACAAATCTAGATTTTGAGATCTATATATATATATATA
>UCOH01000248.1:0-10543 GCA_900474275.1 Synergus japonicus
TATATATATATATATATATATATATAATTGAATCTCTGTATATGTGTTGTGAATTAAGCGATCACACCCTTTAATCCATCGATTTTTAGCAAATTTTTTAAATTTTTGACATTCCAAAAATATAATAAGAAAGCTTTTTACTGAATAAAAGGATTGTTGTACTTCTATTAAATAAAAAGTAAAAGCCAACAGTAAGGGTTTTATCTCGAGAACTATACTATAAATGAAACGTTTTCTTTCTCATTTCCTTTATCTAAAAAGTAAAAAAAATATACTTCGCCCGGAAGCAAAAGTCCTTAATGGTTTTCGTGAGGGTTTGGGCTACTTCTTTTCTCTCACAATCAGTAACGAGTGAAAATTATCTTTTGTGCTTTGTAATAACAACGGTTTATTTATAAAAAAAGCACAAAATAAATCGTTAAAGAGCTAAATAAATAAATAAATCGTTCTTGAGCTAATTCTACAATATCCCTATACTAAAATATTATTATTGTTTCCCCGAAATTGCAAGTATCATTTTTAATGCATATTTTATTTTTTTAGGCAACAGATGACGAGGAAAGGGCAAGGCTGCCAGAATTCCTCTCGGAATTGGACTTGGCTAGCTTAGAGGCGTCTGAGGAAGAAATTGCAGACTTGAAAACAGTAGTAAAGAGATTAGCCCCTGAAAAGAATGGCGAGTACCAAGTTTACCAAGGTTTCATAATTCTTTCCATCACAATACTTATTTAAGAGAGAGAATACAGCAATATTATATTGTAAATAAATCAGATTACTCTTTTTTCAATTTTAATTTTACTTATTATTATTATTATTATTATTATTATTGCTGTTATTCTCTTCAACAAATTGCATTGTAACAAAATGAAACTATATCTTGATGACTGTTTCCTAGTATTTTTCGGAAATGAGGATCTACTAAAGGAGTGGCTTAAGGGAGCGGGTATAATACTTCTGAATATTGCATTGCATGCATTGTTCGTTGAATTGCATATTTGAATAGATAACCATTTTTCTCGCAAATCACTATCTTCATTATTCATAAAATCAATACACCATCCTCGGCTAATTTACTACCTTGCTTTTTTATCTGTTTTAATTCCAATTACACATCTATTGCTTAACAAGTAACGTAAAAAATATTTGCAACTAAAGATAAAATTAACGTTTCACACGCATGGAAATCATTGAATAACCATTTACTAAAGTTATCCTACAAATACTAATTTAATAATATTTCTGCAGGGGTCATGGGCCAACCTGGTGTCGACTTTCCAGTTCTGACAACGATTCCCACAACGTCTTTTACCTGTCGCGGAGTTAAAGGTGGCTACTACGCTGATTTGGAAACTAATTGCCAAGTAAGTTAAAATTATACAACCCAGTCGATTTTAAACCAAACTGAATTTCTCTACTTGTTTATTTACTATTTAATTTTAAAAGATGCTTATTTTCTGATCTGATAATTATTTTATTACAATTTTAGTTCGATTTTTGTTTCATACCAAAACTTTTATTTGTAGGTCTTCCACATTTGCGACAATGGACGTAAGATTTCGTTTCTGTGTCCAAACGGCACCATTTTCCAGCAGTCTCAGTTAATTTGTGACTGGTGGTTCAAAGTTGACTGCAGCAAATCAGCCGAACTCTACGAACAAAGTGCAGAACTACTGGCAGAGGAAGAAAGAAAGAGAAACGATGCAAAGAAAATCGGGTCTGAGTATCATCGCAATTCGGAAGAGGATAATGGACAAAACTTCCAATACGTGGATTATGACGGAAGACAAAATGGAAGATCAAATCCTTTCGGTCACTCAAGCTCTCAAAATCAAATTCAAGACAACCAGAATGTAAAAAATAACCAAGCTTTCGGTCAAGACGATTACAATCAGGCTCCTGGTGGTAGACAAGGGAATCAGTACTCTCAGAATTATAAACAAAAAGATTTACAAGATTTAAGCGAGGGTAACACGAATTTCAACCAACAGCAACAGTCAACTGTCATTCCTAATAATAATAATCAACCAAAGCACAGGCAGCAGAATCAATTGATCGATGATCGAAAAGAGAAAACGAAGCAGTTGAACGACGTTTACGATCAAAGAAATGGCAGGAAATTTCAATCCGCTGATCAAGCTCAAGGAAAAAGTGAGAAGCAAAATTTCAGAACCCCAAAAGCAAGAATTTTAACCGACAACAATCGCAGCTCTGCAATAACTCAAAAAGTAACTCCATCATACACGGAAACAACAACTTTCAGAACAACTTCGCCGAATCCAGTCAAAGAATTTCAACAGATGGCTGAGAGTTCAGCTTTTGCTTCGAATCGAGGAAATCGATACAACCATGTGTTTAGTTCGACTCAGTACAATACTTTCTTCAATAATCGTATCTCATCTTCTGATAATTTACAAAAATCCTCCACACCTGCATATTCAGTAACACCAAACCAGACCAATGGCCCAACCTCCTTACGACCAAAAATTGGTAGCATTCCTCCATTCCCAGGACCTACCTTCACGCCAATTTTCAAGCCTCGAATATCTGCATCTACAAATCGTGGAACAGTCACAAGCACCACTCCAAGGCCATTTTCATTTTCCCAAAGTGCGACAAGTTCTTTTGTCTACAATAACAAAAATGCGAAAAATTTCAAACAACTCTCCAGTTCGTCTACTTCTTCTGGCTCTTCTAGTTCTTCAGGCTCTTCTAATTCTTCTGGCTCTTCTAGCACCTCCAGCAATGATCGATATAAACCAAGTCCTTCTACCCAAAGAACTTACGTGAACACAGACTATTACAGGCAAAGCACAACTCCACCAATAACATCCACGACCTTTGAAAGTACACCTAATTTCTTCGATAACACTGTCACTGGTAATTATAACGACGAAACATATACTACTTCAAGGCCCTATACTGCTACTGAATCTCGTCGACAAAATACTGCAACAATGAACACCGTGACAGATGTCACTGGTAACACTTTCTTCTCAGAGACTGTCACACCAGCACCCACATTCTCAGATCAAAGTCAAGGATTCACAAGTTTGAAATCCAGTCGAGATCGTGAAGATCGACAGCGAAACGATATTCAATTTTCAACAAAAAATCCGTCCAGAACACAGGTTTACCAACTGAATTCCATCATCACTGCATCAACTGAAAAACCTTTTGCTCACAACTCTGTGACGAAGAAACCACTTACTTCCTATGATACGAGTTTCAACAATCGACAAAGTAAAGCTGGATCTACTGCTCGACCTTACATCCCCTTCACGAAGAATTATGCTTACACTACTGCCGGAACTACAAGTACTCAAAAACCAACTATATATACGGCTACAGTTCCTCCTTACAGTTCAACGAATTCCAATTATCGTGAGAGTTCAAACGATTTAATACCAAAAATGAAGACTACCTATTCTGCTTCCTTTTCTTCTAGTCGATCTGGAACAGGAGCTACCTATTTACCGAAACAAACGACAGCGAAAATATCATCAGTCACTAAGAAACCAATTTTTGAAAGCAGACCACCATTGGAACGAGAGCATGCATTCAATATGATACAATCTCTTCAAGGATTGGAAGGAACAATCCCAGAGTTGGAAACTTATCAAACTGGAAGTAGAACTGGACTGAACATTCCAAGTTCTTCAGGACCCTCAACTCTACATTCTCTAGCTCTATATTTCGCCACTGCGAGTGAAAATTATAATCCTAGTAATTCTACAGACTCGTCAGCAGAATTACTGAAATTATCAAATTCCGGAAATGTTTCTGTGGAACTTCCAACGAGTATCTTAACACAGCACACAATAAATTCTTACGTAGATCTTTTTAACTTGAATAATGCTCTTGAAAATAATACAGCTTTTCTTTTCGACGATAATAGTGGAGAGATAAACATGAGCGAGGACTTGGATGATGATCTTGACTTGCAACAGAGCGAAGGTCCTCTAAGTGGAGTTAAAAAGTCGAACAGTACCAAACTTCGAGAGTTGGCACAAGTTTTCACCCACGCATTATCAGCTTATCTCCAAGATCCCGAGAGTTTCAAGAAAGCTCTTACAGTGATAAGACCCACTGAACCTCCTCCCTCTAGTGAAGAAGAATCTGGAGAAAATACTTTGTCACCTACAACAACTGAAGAATATCCTTCAGTGACGAAAGAAAAGGACGAAGTTTTAGACTTTTCTGATGATACGATCAGCGCTAGAAGACGAAGACCAACTACACCATTTCCGAATCAACCAACTAATCCAGTCACTGACGCGACAGATTATTACAATACACCTGTAACATTTGCAGAGTCTCAATATTCGACAACAACTCCAAGTACTCAAGAAAACGAGGGTAACCAGCAAAGAGATAATAATTTTGCTTTTGAAGTAAATCACGCTTTTCAAGAAAACAAAAACTTCAACGGTGGTTCAAATCTTCCCAGTAATTCTTTGAACGATTATGAAAACTACTTCCCAGCTGAACCAAAACAGTTGGACTCTTTCCAAAATAAATCTCGAGAACCTTACGGAAAAAATGTGAAACCCCATGATGCTACACCAATAAACAACTATGTCTCTTCTTCCACGCCTGCTTCTTACTTCGAATCGAATGAAGAATCAATAGTCTACGACCAAAACAAGGATCTTCCGGTTCAAAATTTGCAGCAAGAACTAATACCACCCGCATTTCAGAATTTCCAGCACCAAGTTCAGAACAACGTAGCTAACGATCCAACTTTTAATCAGAACAGTGTATCTTCCACCACAGAACCTTTCAGAATACGCTACTACGATACTTCAACAAAACAAAAAATTGACGAATCTCTTGTTACAGCAAGCAGCCTGCATCCTAATTACAAAAATCAAAATAAAGTCAATAATCAAAACAAGTTACCCACTGGAAGATCCAACAGTCTCTTCAATACGAACGAGTCCCCAAGACCTGTTTATTCGACGAATACAGATAAATCTAACAATCACTGGACCTCTTCACCGGAAGTGACTCGATTATGGGAAACAACAGTATTTCTAGATCCACAGAGAATTAATCACGACTTGATTCTCGATCCCAATCAGATATCAACTACCGGTCCGAGGCTAGCAGATCCATCACAATTTAACACTAATCCTAGTCAGGAACTTCTGGCTACTGATGCTTCAAGTGGAATAACACCTCAAAATTTCATTTCCGATTCTTCAACACCTTGGCCGACGTTACCAAATGAAAATGATACACCTACTGTGTTTACATTGCTGCCACCCGCATATTCTACTGAGAACACAGCAACTCCTAATCCAACATATACAACAAGTTCAAGTATCACCACGACCATAACTTCCTCTGTAACTTCGACTAATGCAGCCTCCCAAGAGACGCTTGTTCCCAACTCGGAGATAAATGTCACTGACAATGAAATAGAGAAGGCACAAGAAATGTTCGGTAAGCTGAATTCTTCCAGCACGACTACTTTAATGCAAGTTATGAAGCAGGCTGACAATAATGCAACAGTCAGACAGTTGGTACTTCTTTTAATTAGCCACTGCAACGGTCCAATGAACAAGACGATGGAAGAGGAGAAGGAACAGTTACTGAATGCTCTGTTGAGATTGCCAGTAAATGAATTTTCAACCGAGGAATCCCACGAAATCATAGCCGGGATTAGCAGGCTGAATTTACCGATTGGAACAGTCAGGTTGGGTTCAAAGTCTGATCAGACAAAAATCACACAGTCTTCTTCAGTAGCTACAGAACCATCAATCACTACCTTTAGAAGCAGACATGGACGAAAGTTTAAATCGACTACTTCTGCACCAGAAACAAATTATCAATCTTCCTCAAATTTAGCAACTGCTGAAACTCGTAATGCGGTGGTAGAGAATGAATCTACTGTTTCTGATAGTAGAGCATTAGAATTACTCAGGTCGCTTTATAGTATAGCAGCCAAGTGGGGTTGAAGGAGAGATAAAAAAATATGGTTCTTTGACCAGTGTCTGCCATAACTTCGGATTACCTCATGACTGACGACAGTTTAGACATGGTTGATATGGGAAATAATATTAAAGTCAGGAGATCTATTCAGATCTATCTATCTATCTTTATATCTATTCTGAAAATTGTTTTCAAGTTTCCAACAAATGCAAAACAGCTACGAACTGATTGATATTCAATTTAATAATATTTTCCTGACTCGCCTCTACGTCACGCTTGAAATTAACTAAGCAGACACTAAGTACGAATATCGAGCCTTCATCCTAGAAAAATCGAACGTTGGCCAGAAACGTAATATTAGGAACGAAAATTCCTAAATAAATTCCGCTGTCGGATTCAACTGTGAATCGAACTGTACCATAATGCGTTAAGAACACTTGTACACGAGGAAATCGTCATAATATTTATAAATGTATATGTATGTTGATTAGTTAGTAAAGATTATAACTATTCTTACTTTAAGGGATGGGGTATGGTATTGCGGGATTCAAAATTTTTTTACTGTTTTGGTATGAATGTTATATCTGCAGACGAAATAAGTAGTTACTAACCTGGCGAAAATTTCGGATTGAAATTCATTCTGATCCAATTCAAAATTTTCTTAATCATTCTGGAATTTGAATTCGAGCTAAACAGATTTATTCTGACCTAATTCGAATTGGGTTGAAGTTTCAAACGTCTAGTCTGACGAGTTTTTTTACATTTATTTATTATTTTTTTTAAAGTTTCCTCTATTCACGAAACCCAAAATTTTTATTTATTTACTAGGAGCAATTTTAGACGAATTTTCAAAAGATTTTAAATCATTTTAAGGAATTTCAGGAGATTTTATAAGATTTTGAGAAATTATAAAAGGATTTCAAGAGATTTATAGTAATTTTAAGGAATTTCAAGGGATGCTAAGAAATTTTGATTGATTTTATGAATTTAAAGAAATTTTTAAAAGAGTTGTAAAGAGTTATCAATCAATTTTTTTTAGAGATTTCACGAAATTTCAAGACATTTTAATTGATTTTAACGAATTTTGAAGAATTTAAACAGATTTCAAGATATTTCAAGAGATTTTAATGAAATTTAGGGCATTTTATCAAATTTTAAAGGATTTCAAAAAATTGTGATGTGAAAATTCCCCACTATTGTGGGAATTTTATGAAAACATCATTTTCTGATATTTTTTGGGATTTTAAGTACTTTTAAGCGATTTAAGAGTATTTTATTGGACAATAAATTATTTTAAGAACTTTAAAGAGCTTTCAAGGGATTTCATGGGATTTCCAGATATTTCAAGAGATTTTAATGAACTCCATGACATTTTCAAATATTCCAACTATTTTAAGATATTTACAGATGATTTTAAAGATTTTAAAGAATTTCAAGTAATTTTAAAATATTTTAAAGGCTTTCATTTGATTTCTTCTAAATTAGAATCAATTCCTTGAAATTTCTTTTAATTACTTAAAATATCTTGAAATCTTATACTACCTATAAAAATCTTTTTTAAAAAATCCTTTGAAATTGATTCAAATCTCTTGAAATCCCTTAAAATGTTTTGAAATCCATTGAAATTCCTTACAATCATTTATCACTAAAATCTTTTGAAATCCCTTGAAATTCTTTAAAGTTACTTATAATTAGATAAAATTCTTTAAGGGCGTTGGACCCAAATGTTAAGCTCCAAATTCAATTCTCCATTTTACTCAACGGAAATTAGAGATCAATAATTTTTCGCACTGTAGCGCTAATTTTTTTTAAAATATAAGACTGCACATAGAGCGAAAAAATATTTTGTTTCGATACTTTTTGCATAAAACGAAGAATTCATAATCCAACTTCAAAATTCAATATTTTTAATTTACTTGAAAAACATTTGAATTATATATTTTCTCGCTCTGTGCGCATAATTATAGTTACAAATTAATTAATTCTACAGAGGGAAATAATTAAAATTTTAATATTTCTTAATTAGAATGAAGAAATCGAATTTTTAGATTAGAATTTGGCTCCAACACCCTTAAATTTCTAAAAATCTCTTGAGCATTCTTGTGATATCTTTGAAATATCCTTTGACGTTTCTTAAATATATCTTGAAATTCCTTAAAATATAGAATCACTTAAAATATCTATAAAATCCTTTGAAATTTCTGGGTAAAATATTAGTAAATAAATAAAAATAAGGATAGGAATATTTGGTCTAACTTCGGATTACATTGAAATGAAACTTTTTTGTTCGGATACAAATTTTGGAATGATATGGATTCAAAAGGATATAAAATATTTTCTATCCGAAACTTTCGCCAATGTACATGAATAGTAACTCTTTAGAATATTATTGTAAGCAGTTTCAATGCCTGTTTCGTTTTATTCAATTCACACAAGATGGCGTAAGACCGTAAATTAAGAAATCGAACTTCTGGTGTCTTAATTACTAATTCTATAAAATAGAAACCTTATTTATAAGAGAAATGATAGAAATATATGGCCAAGTATTTCATTTTCCAAAAATTGATGTAAGAAAAATAAATCTAACTTTAAATTATGAATTTCTTCACATTGACAAGAATACATAAATTTTTGGTGTTTGTAAATAGAATTTTGTAAGGAAAATTAATAATGTAGCAAGACACAATTCCAGAAGTTATGATTCTACAATCGATATCATAAATTAACTGGTGCTGTTAAGATTAGTATCAAAATAGTTAAAATTCCTGTTTAACAACAGTTGCAACTAATTTGAATCCGATTTTTCAGTCCGTTTAATCAACAGCTCAATCAGTAAATTAGTTCAAGTATTAACATAATTCGATATTTCTTTGCGATTTTATAATCAAAATGAATTAAGCATTTTGAACGCAACTTAAATGAATAACTATAAACTTTTTTTCACCGAAATCTAATTTGACTGAAAAAAAAATAAGACGATAAAAATAAACTCTATCGACAGACTCCAATATATTTAAATATATAATCGTTGTAAAGATTTACAAGGTAGAATGGTCACTGTTTTTGTATACTCTTTTACTTGAACGACTGCCTATTTATTTTATTTATAACTGCGACACCAGGAATGATAAAATTTCAGTACGAAATAAGTAAAAGATTTTTGCCACATTCGAGAACACACGGTCGCATAAGTTTTGACCTGAATGAGTGAGTTAGATTATAGATTATAATCTGCAGATTTTATGTAAAATATGTTTGTACAGAATGTGAAAAATAAATGCAGGGTTTTGTTAATAAGTGTACCTTCTCAAATCCTCCCATCTAAAAGTGTATTTAGCATGCACGACTTATAAACATAATATCAAGTTACAAGATTGATTGTACAGTGTATGTAATGTCTTGAAATTGGTTATGCAAGAGAGCCAACCTTAGTTGATTGATCACGATTCGCGATAGGTATAATTGGGTTAATAAAAGATGCTGGATCTAAGCGCTTCTAAATCTTCACTAATCTATTTATTCGTCGTCAAAGGCGCTGATGACATTTTGAACTAGTGAAGACTGTAATCCGTTACTAATGTTGAAAATAATTAACACTTATTTAAAATATTAATTATACCTATTCCTAATTATCTCTATGCTTAATTATCCTTATGTAACTAATAATTAAACTAATCAATTATAATAATTCAATTTTTTTAAAAAGAAACGTGCCATTTGTTGTAGATGATAGGCTACAATTTATTTGCAAAATAGAAGAAGGGGTAGTCAGAATTAGAAAGTAGAAGGAAGTGGCGCCATCTATGCCATTATCTATAATTTTTTATTATATTAGCAATTCTTTTAATAACTTAATCATAACTGTGGATTTACAATTGCAAGAAAATATATGCCGTGGTTTAAATTCTTAAAGAAACCTTAGTAGAGTATGATCAGTAGAGTAGACTAGGTGTGGTCAGACAAATGCCTACGGAAGCTGTCAGCGTTAAACTAAATATCTTAATATTAAAATATCTTCATTTGATTCTCCTAAGTTCAATTTATTTATAGCGAAGGTATAAACCACTTTTAACATTTTTTATCATTTATTCTTTGATGAAAGGAACCGAGGGGCAGGAAGAGCCTCCTAAATGTGAAATATATGAAACTCAAAATAATCGCGAAAGCGATGAAAAATAAGAAAATATGAACACATATATAATCATCGAGAAAGTTAGAATGCATCTATTCTCTCCGACACGAAGCTGATACATGGAGTGGTAAATAATTAGATAGATAGCTTGCGTTATTTCACGGTCTTCTTTTGAAGAATTTTACTCCTTGCTCTTTGCGAAATATAAATTCACCAGCATAATAATAATAATTACAACGTCGCGGTATTGAATATAACAAGGCTATTTTCAGTGTAGTTAAAATTAGTA
This sequence comes from Synergus japonicus, assembly GCA_900474275.1. Taxonomy (NCBI): domain Eukaryota; kingdom Metazoa; phylum Arthropoda; class Insecta; order Hymenoptera; family Cynipidae; genus Synergus; species Synergus japonicus. Next base: position 10,356 of record UCOH01000248.1, read on the forward strand.
ATTTGAGAGAGTATTGTCTTATAGGAACATCCATATAATGCGTTATAAAATCAAAATTGACATTATCTTCACATTTGATTCATAGAAAATTTGCTCTGTCTAGAGTTTTGTAAGGGTGTACTTTTTAGGATTATCTCTCTCTCTCTCTCTCTCTCTCTCTCTCTCTCTCTCTCTCTCTCTCTCTATAT
>UCOH01000249.1:0-19819 GCA_900474275.1 Synergus japonicus
AAGTTTTGATTTATAAATCTAAAATTAGCAGTTTTGAATTGATTTTATGTTTATTAAGGAAAAGATTTGAATAGTTTTACAAAGTGTTTTTTTATTGTATAATTTTTTTTAAGATAAAATTATTACACTAGTTCAATTTTTGTCATAATTCAGAGACAGGGCACCAAGTATCACTGAAGTGGAACACCTTGAAAGATAAATGCCCGGAGTATGTCCGCGTTGCCTTCGCGAGGTTTATTTCGCTGAAGAAAAATTAGCCCTTGGAAAAGTTTGGCACACATTTTGTTTCACCTGCAGTGAGTTCTATCTATTTAAACATAATAAATATATATATATATAATCTATTGAATAAATAATCAAAATTCGAATAATCAATAAGCTATACAATATACGCCTCTAGTTATTTTATTTCTGAATCAAATAATTTAACAAAATAACTTGTCCATTGTACTTTGTTTACAAAATTATATCCTGAAATTATAACTTTTCTAGGGAATTGCCGAAAATTGCTTGATAGTTGTACATTAGCCACTCATGCTGAAGAAATTTTTTGTCGAAATTGTTACTTGCGACTTTTTTCTCCAATTTTCCTTCCGGTATTATCAGTTTCTTCAACGCGTGGAAAACGAGAAATTACAGAAACCAAAAAACGGGGAGTAACACCTTTAAAAAATTCGACTTCAGATTATTTTTCGGATTGCTGCTGTTGTTGCTCTGAGGATTGTCCTTTTACTATTAAAAAAGGAGAAATTCCAAATTCGAAAGTTTGTCAATTGGAAAAATCCAGTTTTCAGGGCGGAGGGGAAGAAGAAATATTTCATTTAGAAGGGAAAAATGAGTGCTGCGAAAGAAAAAATTCGAATCTTGGGGTTGTTAGTTCCATAATTTCTGTCTGCAATCCATTGCAAATTTCATCAAATTCGAACGCTGGTCACTGGATCAATCATCAATCTGCATCTCAAAGGTTTTATTGATTTCCATAAAAATTAATTTTACGTGTTTATACAGTAATTATTAATATTAAGTACGATTGTTATTTTTTTTTTGATTGCCGTATTAAACATTTCTACTATAAGTAATGAATTACCATCTAATTATTATGGAACTAAAATAACAATCTGATTTATTGTACAATACCTGTTGTCAGAATTCAGAGTTGAACTGTTTTTTTGATGATCGTTTAGTTTCTCTAAATTTTTATCCAAAATGGCTACCTAAAAAACTTGACCTTCATTTTAAGAAACTAAAAGAATATACCAAAGGTCAATCCAATGGGTCAATTCTGTAGAAAGTTATATCATGCTCATAAACTACATACATAAAAATCGCCCCCCCCCCCACACACACACATATTTGTAAGAAAATGTTTTCTAGGTTTAAGGGGTGATAAAACGTGTGGCCATTTGACAAAAATGGGGGAGGAATGTAAAATTCTTCAAAAATCTAAATAACTAGCTTCTCTGATGAAAATGTAAAAATATAATCTTTGATATAATTAAATTTAAGAGATAACTTGAACGATTATCAAAAAATCGAGATATAAACTCACAATTCTGACCAGTAGTTTATATTCTTCTACAGTACCTTTGATTGTCAGTCTTGCAACAAAAGTCAACTGGTACGTCCTTCAAGCACTTCATCAACTGGAATACCGGAAGTGTGCCGCAGATTTAACAACATAAACTGTAATAATTCACAAACAAGACTAAGAAGACCAGGAAGTCCTTGCCGTATTTCAAATCAATATTCAATTCAAGAGAAAATTGATCAAAAACAAAATCAGTTTTTACAGTACAAAATAAGCAAATCTGATAAAGCAGGGCCGAATAAGAAACCTCCGCAACCAGCATTAAGGTGCGAACATAATTTAATTTTCTTATTACGATCATTATTTTTGTTTATGGAAAAGTATATATAAAGAGAAAATTAAAAATAATAGTTTTGAAAAGTCTATCAAAGTAAATGAAAGTAGTTGTAACTCAGGTGTTTCCAGTGTCGGATTTTTCTCAAAAATCTTGCTTTCGTTGCCTCACCATCAACACCACCACAAAGAAGAAAATTTTTCACCAACCAGTCTGAAATCAAAGAGAAAAATTAATCACTCAAGTAGAGAATATTTAGCTTATCCACCCTTACCCCCTCATTATACACCCCCTCCCAGAAGAGTTTCCTTCTGCAAGAATAAAGCCGAGAATACTTGCACCTACGATGATCAAGAAGGTCATCTTACAATGCGAAATTTCGCCAAGAATGCTGATTCACTGAAAGAGGACTATACAAGTTCTTCTAATCTGGACATTGAAAATAGCAACTTCTGTGATTGCAATGTAGAAGCAGAAGAAAACGATAGAATCAAGCTCTTCAATAGAACTTATACATCGTTGGAAACCATTCACGAGGATTATTGCAATGGCAGAATGCGTGGTGGTTGTGGGGGTGGAGGAGGCAGTAGTTGCTGTGGGGGCAAAAGTCGTTATGAAAGGGATGTAGATGGAGACTATGATCACGAAGGAGAATTGGATGGAGGCAGAAGAAGTGCTAGATGCGGCAGTAGTAGTGGTACTTACATTGAGAAAAAAATATAGATGAAATGAGAAATGGAAAAGTTATTGATTTCTGAATGGGGATTTAAATTTTTTTATGAAAACTTACGTAATGAAATTACATGATAAAATTATGACTTAAAAAGTAGATGTATTTTGCTGGAGAGGATTTTTATATTGTTTTTTTTATTTCTTTTGATTTCAGTGGAAAAAATGACATTGTCATATATAATAAAGATTTCCTATAGACATTATCTCCTTAGGACATCCATATCAGTCCAATTGTGATTTCCTAAAGACGTCTCTCTCTACTCATGTTCAAAAGACATCTTTAAAATATGTAGGTATGTGAGACGTCTTATTTGAAATATCAATTGGACTGAAATAGACGTCTTTATAGGGATGCGTCTTTGTGCGACATCCTCAAGATGAAAATTAATGTCTTTTTGTCCTCTCGGAAGTCCTTGCCATATTCACATGATATTATATCATCCAAGACCCATTTTACTTTTACCAATATAGGCTCAGGTGCATATGGATGCAGTTTGCACTCAATAAAGAAACAGTTTCCCAAATCTGGTGATTGTTGCAGCAAATCTGAAAATAACCAAGAATTCTACGGACACGGCGCAAGTCATGATAGGCAGAGAGCCGGTTGCTGCCTTAGATCAGAAGAGAGCCAGCAAATAAGAACTGCACATGCAAATCAAACGCATACAAACTTGTACGAAAGGTGTCCCCCAGCACGGGAACCCGATGATGCTTGTAATTCGTTGAAAACAACTTGCTCTGTTGACGATGCTTGTTCCTCACCACCCTGTTCTGAAAGAAAAGGATGTTGTTCTCCAGTCGGGTCTCGTCCTTTATGCAACAAAAAATCAAGGTGTCATCCACCTTGTAAAGGCAATAATAATAAATGTGGAGGTGGCGGATGTTGTGGAAGTGGTTGTCGAGGAGGATGTGGCAAACCCGGTCAACAATGCTTACCTACAAGATTTTGTACCAATCCGCTCTTTCAATCCTCTAAATTTTCAGGAGGATCTCCATGTTTATCACCAAAATTCAACGCACGACAACCACCACCATCACTACCTTGTTGCAAGACGCATTCTCAAGCAATGAGAATTTCCGAAAATTCTGGAAGAAGTGGCTATCGGTAAGAGGGTGGAGGTCTTATGGGTGAACTAAGGATGAATTCGTGTTCTTTTTCAGGTCCAAAACTCCTGCTGGAGGATGTAATACTGGAGATGGATCTTGTTTTCAGAAAGATGAGCAAGAAAATGATGATTTTGATACACCGAAACTGCCTTCTGGTTGCGAATGCTTTGGTGGAGGAATGGATTGTCAGAGATGTGGACGAAAAGTTTACCACGCTGAGATGCAGGTTTGAAAAATTATATAGGCCTAGTTTTAGGAAAAATTATTTATCATTGTGAGAATAAAGTTGGGGAAACTAAATTGCGGTCTTATATGATAAAGTCGCGTATATTACATGCCCTTAAATCTCTTTGTCAGTCGAATTATATATATGTATAATCATAGCTAAATATTTTTTTAAATATATTTATGGACAGCCTGCATAGTTAAATTAAAATAACCAGTTAATAGATTTAGGGATATATTAATTTTTTTTATTTCTTACAGATTGCCTCAGGAGTTCCCTTTCATAACATTTGTTTTAGTTGCTTTTGCTGTCGAAAACCCTTAGAATCGCTGACATATCAAGAGAACTGTGGCGAAATTTACTGCAAGCGTGCGTAAAACTGTCTAATGAATTAATTAGTTACACCAATATCTTGAAATATTATATAATTTTTAATTAACTTTCAGAGTGTTACATTCGAAACTTTGGACCTCAAGGTTACGGTTACGGAATTGGTGCTGGAGTCCTGCAAACGCCTATGTAAAATTGCAAAACAATTTCTCTTATTCATATAGAAGAACTAGCTTATGACAATTAAATTAATTCAAGTCTCAAATGTATTATCATCTTTATAAATGTATATCTATAGTTTTCACATATACGCAATGGGATTGTTTTCGAATATTCTTCAAATTTTCGCTGCATGAGAGAAATTTTGGATTTAGTGAAAATTTATACATGATGTGCGCAGGGTGCATAAAAATTGCGAAGAGCAACTGAAAGAATGAGCATCAGCGAAGACGCGCGGGCGATCGCGCAGAGTGCGAAGGAAAAAGGGGCTGAAAAAAAAAGAGTGAAAGAGGTTTTGAGGAAGATAGAAAAGGAGTCCTTTAAGGGGTTGGCTAGAGAGTAGTGATTTTGCCGAGGGTATGGGAAAAGATGAAAGAGACGGTGGAAGAAAGAGTGAGCGGTTAGTTTATTGAGTCTCTCCACCATTGGATTGTGGAGTCTGGAACGTATGCGGCGCGGGCGCACCCGGCAAAGTCGGGGCGTTTATATAGCTTTCAAGCGCAGAAGCTTAATCTAATTTCAAATATAAATCTGTTCTCTCCTGCGCTCCCTCTTCTTTCTTAATCTCGCCCCCTCAACCCTCTGCACATCTATACTTAAAAGGTGCAACACACTCTCTTATTTTACCCACCGGCAACTATCATCATATATACATATATATATATATATATATTAATGAAAAAATTTGAAATTAGAATTCAGTATAATAATTGATGATTTATAGCATTTTTTATATGTACCAATGGAACTATAAAATGTCCTTAAACTTAGTTCTATAGAGTAGATATAATAACGCAGAAACAGCGAATTCATATATAATAACGTTCTATCAATATATACGTTTTCCAACTTACACCTAAGAGTATAGGTACATGTTGTGACAACTTTTAGTGCCATTTTGGAGTGGTGTAGCATTTGTATCCAAGCAGACTCCCCTATGTACATTCTCAATAATATTTTAGCTAAAAAAGTATCAAGCTAATAAATGAGAGATATTAATTTTACCTAGGTGCGATGTGAACATTTTTCTCACCATTTTATGCGTGAAATAGAATATAATATAGTGGTTCGCATTGAGAGTGAAGAACCATACACGCATCTACAGTATAATATAAAAACTCTTTTTAACACAACTGATGGATAATCGTTATCAAGAAACTGCTTTAATACTTTGAAATATTTCATTCTATTGTCAAATAAAACTATAAATCGGACTGTGTAAAATTCGTAGATCTACTACAATAGTTGATAAACTAATTATCACTTTTGAAGCATAATCTTATAGTCAATTGTTTTTGCAAAAATAAACCAACCTGGAATTTCGAATCCGCGGAAAATATAATGGATTAAATTTGCAATGAAATTTAGGAAGGGAAATAGATTGGTGGTAGTTGTTGGAAAGGTGAAGCTTTGGTTGGAATTGAAAAATAGTGCCTTGAGCTACCGTCGCTCACCCTGATGGCCCAATGACAACGAATGTAACGCACGAATTAACTAAATAATAGATTTTCATACTGTGTTTAAAATGGCTGTCATTATGAATGCTGAATACAAAGTCCAAATTGATTCTGATATATATTATAATAGATTATTAAAAAAAATTTTAACTAGTTTTTTCAATAAGTGCATTTTTTACAATGAAATTTTGCCGCACAGCAGGATTGGATCACCCTCTCCTTAATCTGTACATTTGACGACGGACATTTGGAGGACACCGTGAAAAATTAGACTACTGTGTGAAGACTGCTACCCTAAATGCATTTCGACCCATTCACTAAGGCAATTCAAGGGGTTCTGTTTTGAACCCCGTACAATATGTCCGTTCTAAATGAGCCTTGTCAAATTCGCAAGTATTTAATGTAGATCAACGAAGATCATCGTGAGATGAAACGATGAAATATGTAAATTGTCCCTCGCAACCGAAACCATACAATCGTGGGTCAAAGTTTCAGTCTCAGTTTCAGTTTTTTCCGATAAAAAAATGATTATTAATTATACCAATTAAATCTTGTATAATATCTGCGTTATTTACTATTATATTTTGCCTTCTCTGGAACATGAAAATATTAATTTAAACCATCGAATGAACTACAAAACAGAAACAAATAGAAACCCACTCAAATCTATAAACATCATAAGTTCTCTCTCCAATGACTCAATTCTAGTCACTTGATACGTATTTAATTGCGCTCAGGCAACCAATTGCGTTTGCTATTTGCGCGCGGGCACTTTAAAATGCTAAAAAATATATTTTTTTTTTATGTAATACGCATGCACAATTGTTGCTTGGTTAGATTTGAAAGAGGGATTTTGGTTATAATTGGGAGAGTCGAGTGTATTTTACAAACAATTGAAATTCCAGTCGATTTTCACTGACGGTTAAAAAATCTTTCATCACACAGAAGTAGCGAGAGTCACTACGCGACTTTCAGAATTTGAATAATCATCCAATTGTAGATAGAGTGGTGAAAATTGCGGTGTATGCATGAGACCTTTTGTTGTAGATCCAACTTTCATGAATCGTGAAAAGGAAACGTTGTTTAACGGGGTTGTTTCAAGTTTCAACCCCGTGCATGGAACACATTTAATTTGCATCGTATATAAATTGTGTTTCCGGTCGAGCACGCAAAGCAAACACGCGTACATTTTGGCAGTTCCCTTCATTATTCTTTTGCTCTACGCACGTTGCTCGTTGCATTGTTACTCTGGTAATTTATGATTCGATAAATAAATCAGCGCCTTATATAGAAACGAGCAACAGTTTGACAAAGACCCTCTTGCCACTTGTAAGATTTGGGGGTTACGGGTTGTTAACTTTAGGTTTAACTGCTGGGTTAGACTCTAAAAAAGTGGTTATTCTCTGCTTTCAGTGAGAGAATTTTTGTATCGAGAAAAAGTGCTAAAACATACCAGTCACGTAGTTAAAAGGATAAAATTTGAAAATTAATAAGTTAACAACTAAGTATAGAAAAAAACTTGAAAATGGAAAATAGAAAGATATTTCTATCCTTTTTTCTATATTTTTACTTCCGACAATGATAATTTGGTTTTAAATTAATATGTATAATATAATGCTGAAAATGTATAATACATATTTATTTATTTATTTATTTATTTTTTAATTTTATGATTTAACTTCTCTTTAGAGGATGTGCATCTAATTTCAGGAACAAGAGACTGGATATCACTATCGTACACAGCTTGGGGGGAACAGGCTTAATTAATTGATAGAATATTAATTAAGCTACACACTAGTAATTGTCGAAGAAAAGTTATGATCAAAGCCTTTGTCGAAAGCTGCCGGCTTTATGTTTACTCAAACTTAGGCTTGGGAAGATTATCTGAGATAATACCTATATGTTATGTAAATTGAATATATTATTATATATGCGCGTATATACTAATTAAATTTATTTAGAAACATTTTGCAGCTTTATGAAATAAATGCAATAACCGTTGTGAAAGTATAAAAGCGCTAGCTTACGTAGAGGAATTGTTAAGTTGTTAAATTTACGACTTCGTATATTGCCATTGGCATTTTTATTATTTTCTGATAGCTAGCGTATTTCTAAAGATGGATGAATAGAAACATACTTTATGGGACAAGTATGGCTTTTAGATTAGGTCATAGGTGCAATTTTATAAAATATATGGGACCTTTACGGTTGCGGAGGCTTCCCAGCAAGCGATTCTTTCAGAGGCAAAAGTACCTGCGCGAGGCTTTGAAGTTTAAACGATTTTCGCGATTCATGACACTCGCCCAAACTTACGAGTGCGAAAACTTTTTTTGAAAAGATCATTAAGTTGAAAAGTCGGCAAGTTTAAAGTAATTTGGTATTTGTTTTTGTGTCAAAATATTTTCAGGGACAGGAAATGTCCTTTTAGACGGACTATGTATAATGTAACATATATAAATGCATTTGTATCGCATTGTGAAAAAGGGTTTTGCTATCAGAGACAGAAAGAGCTAGAAAGAGAGAATAAAATAAAATCAGAATGGTGTCACATGCGCCTGCTTGCATGATAAATGTAGCGATTTAAAATCGAAATTTCTCTTTCGTGTGCACGAGCCTCGACGTTTGACTAATGGTCCTGCATTAACTATTGGGGCATTAATAGAACGCGAAGCGTTGAAATTTTGAAAAATACATTCAGGTCGACAAGAGATTAATATTTTAGCTATCTGCGCAATATTCTTGAGTGTCGCGAATGAAAGCTAGATTTTTAATTGATTTATGTTGCTAATCGCACGGATATGAAAATATTGTGTACAATATGAAAGTTTATTATATCATTTATATATATATATATATATATGCACTACATATATTTTATACTGATATCTGAATATATTAAGATTAACTTTTCTGCGATGTATTCAACGCAACTTATTACCGCGCAATATATACCGCAACTTATATACTATATATATATAGTGTAAATATAGTGTCTTAAAATCCATTTTTTTTCTAAAAGACAATTTTCTCTCAAAGATGTCGTGCGCGACAGCACAATATCTTTTATAGGGGCATTCATAAGAGAGTGATGATGATACTTGATCCAGGTGTCACTTTAACAGTGTTTACATGTTGAGCGTAAGGACGATTTTGTGACCAAGAATACACATTAGATCTTCGTATTGAAATGGTAACCCTTTTGCAGTCAAACGAACCCTACTTGACGAAAATGGAGAACCATGGAGGTCATCCAGACGAACAAAACTGGTTGACACCTTTGGGCGCCCTACGTCTATTATGTCGGCAGGATAGAATACAGATGGATTGTACTTTGCGAAGCGTGAAATGTATCATCCCCATTCTCTAGCTCATAAAAGTTACTCGCTCACACCTCGACGCGCTGTATGATCGCACATTATCCGCGTGCGCGTAAATATTATACGAAACTAAAAAAAGAAATCGTCAATCTCGAAGAATGCGGTGGACAGATTTAAACTCTTTCTGGGCCATCGCATACCTATATACATATAAGGTCAAGCGTGTAGAATTTTTATAAAATCGCTATTACATCACTATTATACAAGACTCAAACCTTAAAATCCATCTTATTATTAATTAGTTCGTCTCCTGCAGTGCGATATAATTTCATTGATTTTCTGTACAGTATAGTGTAGAATGCATGAATGCCTTCCTTATTTGTAAACACTAAACATGTCAACCCCGATCCTTCGTTTCCATTAGAATCTTATGGAAACCAGAGCAGGGTTGGGTTGCCATTTTTACAAAGGAAGGCATTCCTATAGAATCTATAACAGTGATGTACGCATATCCATCTTTATACGATATGTATATAATACTATCAAAATATCTACGTAATTCTCTTTTAAAAATATTCAAAATTGAGATAATTGCTATATATACCTACCTTTAACATGTTTTGATGAGCTGTTATAATAACGACTAATGAATATATGTACTTTTGAATTCGTTTGAATTCCTTATCTACACGTTCTTAATTCTTTAGAATTATTTTCTATTCCCTTATATTCTTTTGTCTTCTTAAGAATGCTTTGAAATTCTTTAAACACTAAAATATATATTTAAATTATTGAATTTGAAACAAACGAGAGGGATCATACATTTCCACATGTACAATGTCTTATTATAACACGTGTCTCTTTGACTCTTCATTTCTTTGACTATGTATATATGTATAATACGTAGATTGTTTGTCATGAATCATTAAACATTTTTCATATTCGCATCTCACTCCCTCAAATTTGATATAAATGAGAATGAGTGAGAGACATATATGTGTTAAGGCATACATGACGAAAACTGTACAGCATAATCTGTCAAAATTGCTAGTTATTAGTACCCCTAGGATATCTATTAATATATCCCATGTATATGTATAGTAATTATAGTAAATATTTCCACTGCACAAATCTTTCCATAATACCTTCTCATTCCCTGTTGAAATAAACCTTGAAAGAATTCTCTCTTTAAACACTTAATATATATATATATATATATATATATATATATATATCTCCGTTAATCGGGCGAAATTTGCATCAAGTACCAATTGCTTTTCCTTCCACCCCGGAACACTAAATGAAAGCTCCGAGGTGACAGCAGCTCGCGACGAGATTTATCCTGACCGAACGAATTCGAACTTATTCCCTCGATTATTAAAATGAAAGTGAAACAGAAACTCCGCCATTCTGTGAGATGAAATCGCGATTTGAGGGGAACAATAAAAAAGAAAAGGGGTATCGCAATTTCATCGGTGTGGGGGTGATGTGAGAGGAGATGATTGTAGTGGTTGACAGATGCTGGAGAGCTAGTGCGATTAAGGGTGAATGAAGAAGCCGCCGCGTGACCGAATAACGATAATCCCTAAGCGCTTTCTTTCATTAGCATAATATTAAAAAATCTCCGTGAAATGTTATTAAAATCGCTTAAACGCCGCGTGCCACGCATGCGACACCATTGTCCTTTAATTTAATAATATTAAGCGCGAAGAGAAGGGTCAAGGGTCAAACCAGTATACTTATATGTATACAGCATAACGTTCCAAGGGTGTATATTAACTTTTATTTTGACATCTCTGATCATTATGAGTTGAGTCTTTAATTCATTCGAGTATTATTATTTTAGGTTAATGCGGGCATATTCGAAGCGGCATTTAAATTTAGGGATGCAAATTCAGTGAATTTAAATTGATGAATTGATGTTTTCATTTATGATATAATAACTATATATAATGAAATTTATATTCTTCCTTGTTTTTCAATTCAAATGTAATTTTATTATATTCAATTCAATGTAATATATTCAAATTTCTGATATAAGTACTATAACTACATATACTACATATATATATATAAATTCAAAAGATTATAAAAATAATTTATTTTCTTTCATCGCCAGGTGTGTGCAAAATGAATTGAACCTTCTCATTTTTTCGACTGCAGATAGGCGAGACATTTCGGAGCGGAACGAATTTGTATCATTATAGTGACTATAACCGAATTCGTCTAAAATGATTGGACAATCTTTTCGAAAAAGGGGCAAAAAATTATTCTAATGTGAAAAAAAAATGCTATAAAACTTTTCTTAAATACAATATTAGTTATCTATATATAGAAGCTTTAAAAATTGAAGTATCTCACACTGAAGGGTAAAAGTTTTTATAATTTTGTTAGAAATCTAATTATATATGTTTATGTTTTATATTTTTTTTTAAAGATGCTTGTATATTATCATCTATAGTCGACTTGTTATATAGAAACTCATCCTATTCCAAAGTCTTTTTTGCCTTTCACTTCGGACGCGATTGTGAAGATTTTTATTGAATTAGATATACAATATGTAGTAAAGAGCTAGTAAAGTAGAAGCAGAGTTGCAGTTGCAACATTTTATGAAGCGACACAACGAGACGAACTTGGGATGACAGATCGTCTTTTTGATAGTACTAGATTCGAACTAAGCGTGCGATGTGAGATGATGGATTATCGAGGTACCTCCAATTTGTCGAGTCGCATCCGAAAAGCACCTTTTTGTCACGTCTATTTCTATTACAACTCTGCAGCACATTTTGTCACGACCGTTGTCCAATTTGTTCCCTTCATGTCACCATGCACTGACCAATTTAATATGCGAATCACCAACTTTCAATTTCAATCGTGTTATAAAATGACTGATTTCTTAATTTACTAATTTGTTTAGTGTCAAACGAAAATAAACTTAAGTGGATATACCAGATTTTTTATAAGAGTAATAATAGCTGCGTAATTTCGAAAAGGTCACTCGTCATTTTTTAGACCAGAAGTGCATATAAATCATTGGACAATATTCGACTTGATGGAGAATAAAAAAGTCAATAAAAAGATTATTTACAGTGACGCGCATATCGATATTGATTGCCAGTCGGAAATGACATTCTCACGCGACGAAATAATATATCTGTAACGTGTTGTCAGCAGTTACAAAACATAACAAACGTTCTTTAAAACTGACTAGTCACCTCCTGCAGAACGATCACCGTGATTCCGGATTACACGAGGGCGAATGAGCTCATCTTTTACGTATTCAGGACCGTATCATTTCCTACACTATCTTCAAACTATATATATATATATATATATATACTCTTCTTTAAAATTTATATTATAGAAAGTTTTAGCAGAAACTTTTAGTAAAACAGAGTAAAAATCCGCACTTATCAGAGGCAAATAAGTCGAATTACATTCTATTAAATACTATACCTATAATACATATATTGTATTATAGAAATTTGTTGAAGACTCGTGTAATATATGAATGCTGGACTGGGTTACTCAAAATTTGCAAATCATGGAATGGCCTACTCCCAATTTAAATCATGTTGATTATTATTTTTGGAATACATTATTAAAGATAAATGTTAATACGCAGATTCATGTAATCCACGAGAAGTGTGGAATATCTGAAAACATGCTGTAAACGACACGATAGACAAAGTTCAACCTTAATAATGCGGGTTTTCAACAGATCGCGTTTCAAGCACGTAACAACTCGAACTGTGTTTTTTTCCATGAATGAAGGTGCTGGACACTTCGAAAATATATCATCATATATATTAAACCTCAAACACTGCAATAGAAAAAAAATAAACACATAAATTTATTTATTATAAATAATAAATAGCACATGATAAAAAAAAGCCGCATTAAAATATTTTAATATATTTTATAAAATATACGATAAATTGACGGGCCCTATGTTTATATAGAGTTAATAAATTGATATTGATTTTAGCGATTGTTTAAAATCAATGAATTATTTGAGATTCTTTCTTGAATTTGAAGCCTAATTTTTTAAAATTAATACGCCCCTGTCTATAAGGGTGCAAGCCTACTCTGTAAAGGGACATGACTTTATGCCTGTCTCCCTCAAACCCAACAATTAGTTGCCTGCTTATGTTCGTGATTAATCGTTTCTACGAGTGCAGCAGGCGTTCTGTAAGAGTTGCCAGTGGCATAATATTCCATCAGGGGCTATTATATTCATCATGGTGACGCGTGTGGTTCTTATATATGCTACTGTACTAACTATATGTACATACATACATATAAAATCTGAACAATCTTTGAATGTTTCAAGAACCTTCTCAAGGTGCGAGAAAGTAAACTCAAATTTAACCAAAGCCTTTGTTGATAATTAAAGAATGGATTTTCCTGCATGCAATTTTAACCGCCAGCATGAAATACTTCAATTGCTCCCTGAAAATTCAGAGGTTTTTACTAAAGATGATCAGTGGTGCAGTAGATTATAGGTATATGCTAAGAGAATTAAAATATATATTTTATTTATAAATTAAACTATGATCGCAGCTTTTAAAAAAATTAATATTAAATTAATAATAATTAATTTAATTAATTAATAATTTAGAATATAATATAATATGTATAGGAAAAAATCTGACTATACATATAGTTTCCCCTATATATATATATACATATATTAGGACATAATTGGCGAGCTAAAAAGTTTATACCCATCATGATATATCAGCTGCTTCAGCCATAGTTTTCCTGACCAGAACCTGCACATATAAATACTATGCAAGTAAGAAAAAATAACTAGGACCCTGTTAGGCCCGCAGCACAACAATATATTAGTACGGGCCATCACATTTAAGAATACCAATTGTAAACTTTTGAAATTTTTTGATGCTGTCAGAATGTTTGTAACTTGTCAGAGTATTTACGATAAAAAAAAATAGAATACGAGACATGAAACAAGCACCTCAAATGCCAAAAGTTTACTTACGTATTATGTAAATATATATCAAAAGGTATATATATATATATATATATATGTATTCTCTCATTGCAACCCTGGATAAACAAATGGGTGGTGGGATGCATAGATAATATTATGAATGTGTATAATGAATGCACATCAGTAGATATATCGTGCACGGACTATAGAAAGTTAAATACACGTTCACAAATGAGGGATGCTTGCCTCAAACATTGACTTTTCCTCAACCCTTGCGGACACAAGTTGCACACTAATAATAATAAAATCGTCTCATCACAATACACATTAAAAAATCGTTTAAACCGAATATACATCATGTATCGTCTCTATAGTTTTGAGAATATAATTATTATATTATCGAATAATAATTAAAAATAATGGTTTTTGGTAGTATTTCAATTAAAATATATAGTATAATATGTTATTATTGTTATTTCAGTTTATAAAATATCCTCGTTTTCACTTATGAAAAAACGATTCAGTTTATGAAAAGACTCTCGATTGTTGGACTATTGTTCCTCTCTTAGCTTACTTTTCAGCACTTGAAAAAAGAATAAATATGCCGAGAGTTGTCTATTTGTAAAGATTCCAGTTTCCCGGAGGAGCGTTTCATTCATAAATCGCGCGCGGATCCGACAACTTTATGACAGCTACTTTAAATCCTCTGGTTTATTTCCCATAGAACTATTTGGACAGATTAGCCCCTATAACTGTACTCTAATCCTGTTAAAATGTTTGCCAACAAGGGAGTTTTTCGAAGCGCTTTCGAATTGTGCGCTTGTTACTGCTGTCTATTATACAGATACACGATGTCCGCTTATATTTGAACAGCTTGGTCAAACATTGGAGTGTGCCTTTTAGTGCAGCCCGTCGCCTCTGGCAAAAATGCGGTTAGAATGCTATGCGGATTATACTTAACGCGCATCAAATAGCTTTAAAAACCCTAGGTTCCCGACCACACGCATTATTCAATTACACATAACTTTTTATTCATCTGCGCTCTTCCTTTCTCATCTCATTATATGAGAAATTAATTTCGAGTAAATATGTCAACATTAATGTAGGAAATACAAATTAGAAATGTATAATGTTGTATTTATTTATCATCAGGAATGAAATCATCGCACAGACGAAAATCCCAAGAATCCTATTTATCTATCTATCTATATATATATGTATTTCCGCAAAATTGGACGTATGTATACATTTATATATTTTTTTACTGTGCGCCTTACATATCCTAATATGAAGCTATATGTAAGCGCACATAAATAATCAAGAAAAATATTGGATATTGCATATTCGGCGTCCTGATTTCGAACAAGGGTCCAGCGTGAGACATCTGTAATGATGGGTAATGCGTCATAATAAAATTCTCGATTTCATGTCAGCCAACGAGGGCCAAGCCCATTCGGCTGTCATGCGATTCTATTATACGAGATTATTGTCGGCGAAGTAAAGAAATGACTGATGACTCGAGACTATTCCCGACAATGCGACGCAAAATTTAACAGCCGTGTGATATTCTATTGAAAAGTTGCGAGGAAAAAAGTCACTCGCAGCAAAAAATAGCAAAGTGGGCGGTATAATGGGGCCGTTTTTAAAAATGTGGAAAGACCGACCAAGGGATCGACAGTTCGGTTCGACGGCATGGGTCGAATCGTAGTTTTTTATTATGTTTCTCATTTTTTTCGAGATCAAAAGTGGGGTTAAATTGTGAATATGGTGCATTGTTGGAAAACCTATCCGACCATTATTATAGGTGACCTATCAATGTAGGTTGATACACCATTGAATGAACATATCGAACAAACAGTGGACATTATTCAAAATGACTGCGTGTTGTTGCGTTTGAGTAATGACCCACTGAGAATTTATAGCTTTTGATTATAGGGATCAATAATTAATCAATTCCTAATTTACGATGGTCAATCAGGATATTTATGTTATAATAAAAATCGAAGTCTTTTGCAACTAAATACTATATATGTCATCTTCGACGATTTGCAACTTTCAGAGTTATAGGATATGCGATATTAGTTTGACTCGCATTATATTTGCATATTATTTCATGTATGGATATAATGATTCCGCACTCTGCTTAAAAGTTGAAGTGATTTTTTTTAATTGAAATTTTTAAAAGTCACTTATAATATATTGAAAGTGCTGTAATGCGAATAAATAAGGTGACGACGACACCCTTATTGTCCAGGATGGATTGTCGCCCATTACGTGGATCACCCTGTACAGCAATATAATAACGAGCGGTCTAAAGGCAGTGCTTTTGAACGGAATATAGCGAGGGTGGATGGCATCAGGAGCATCGTATGGGTGAAAGAGAGGAGAGAATACGATCCTGAAGAGGGCGAAAGTAGAGTATGAGGGGTGTGTCTCAACGCCTGGCCACGACATCACCAATTAGTCACCGACGCTTAAAAACAGCAGGGTGCTCCACCTACCTTGCATCCGCGAGGGCGAAACGCTAAGCGTTTTATCGCCTCCCCCCTGCGCGCTGCTTATATACTTACAAATTAACCGGCTAAATTAGTGCCTCTTCAAAAAACCATTCGACGTGTATACCTCTTGATGCGAATATATATAACTATATAGAAAAATATTCTCTCACTATAATTCTGATTAGTATAGTCAAGGTATAATAATGTGACAAAAGTATTTACCTAATATGTTTTGAGATATATGAGGGCAAGTTACAAAAGCAAAAGGGAAACTGCCTTGCAGTCAATACACGTTACTATGAATATGCCGACTCTTTTCTAGGCCCGAGCCACACACACACACACACACTATAGATAAGGGTGAAGAAGTGAAGTGAATACAACAAGGGGGGGTGCAATAGGCAGGGATCTTGTATGTAACATAGCAGCTGCTATTGACACCTCGATAGTACCCTTACTCAAAAGCAACCAACCAACTTGCGCACTACACAGCTCAGAGCATAGATTTGCTCTCCAACGATGATCCACATGTGTACATACAGACTCCATAATCTATATGTATACCTGCTCTACCTCCAAAGACCAAAGACGATGATCACCTTACCACGCAGCTTCGACGCCCGCGCTTGCCGGGTTATTACTCAATTAACTCCATTCGTCTACTTATATTTCGTCTTTATTTTTCTGCACGACGACATCAAGTCATCACGCATAATAGACTGATGCAGAGCAAATAAGCAGAAACAAAATCTTGTGTCTCTCAAGGTGCAGATGCATATTGGGTTTGAGACACAATTGGTTGCTAAATCTCGCTCCTGGATTGGTTCATTATGCCCAACTTTGAAGCTTTACTGTGCCCAAACTAAGGCCCGGATCAAATTTTGCCAGAGGACTTTTCTGTTTCTTTTTTTTAGTCTTCTATCGCCCAGTACCGGCTTGTTCATAGGTGGTGGGACACCCTGTATACATCAGGCCTCTCTCACACGGAGAAAACTGTTTAGTATATATACTGAACAGTTTTCTGTTTCTATAGATCTCACTGTAGAATATAGTACATATACATATATTATGAACAGACTAATGCTAGCGGTTAGATTTACTAAATTTTTTAGTAGATTTAACCATCCAGTAGTTATTCTTATACTACTGGATGGGTAAAATTTACTAAAAATTTTAGTAAATCCAACCGCTAGCTTAGTCTGTCGAGATAATATATACCATATATTCTACAGTGAGATCTACTATATAAACAGTTTTCTCCATATGCATGATAGCGGCACTTGTGTTATAACGATTCCGTAGAATTGGCGACAATATATACATTATATGTAGTCGGTAAGGGGTTAGGTGGGGCGGGAAGAAAGACGCCTCCAACTCAAGTACAGCAAGTTTTCATTGTTTCCAATACGTCCGTATTAGCGGCCGACCAACAGAGCTGCTGGCGGCCGCTAACATAAGAGAGAGGCAAGTGTAAATATAATCGCAGCGATATAATTTGAATTTATAAGTTATACTCAGTTTCAAAATGCAGCAGGACAGATGCCCTGTTTCCATTGTCAAACAATTATATCTCCTTTTAACATTAATTATATATCATGAGGAGAAAAGAATCTATTGTATTAGAAGAATTTAAAACCTATTTCGCTCAATTGAACGATTAATAAGGCCTGCTGCTCTGGTCGTACAATAAACATGCACTTATACTCCTGCCGTCTAGCATAATTTGATAATTAAAAAGGTAAAGGTGTTTCGCTGAAAGCATCCGAGTGAAGTATATATAATATGTACTTTAAAACAGGTTTTTTCATCAAGAACCAAAATATGCGTACAATATTTATATTATACGAATTTATTTCGATGAATTTTATCCAGCATGTTTTCGCATAACTGTAACGTTAGAATATAATATGATGAAATATACGTAGTTTTTACGCTACTCCGGAATATCCTTATAGCAGCTTATAGATATATAAGCAAGATGTCAAAATCAAGAGACTCTGATGCTGCTGCTCGGCAGATTTGCATAACCTGCCCGAATACAGGTAGGCGCGAGAACGGATAAGAGACAAGATGTCTAATGTTGCAGAAACTTTTTACTACCCTCCGTTGCTGTAATAAAAGCTGAATAATATCAGCTTGTAACTTTCGGTAATTACCGTGCGCCACATTAAATTTAATGAATGAATAACTCAGCATAAAAATTGCGATAGCTTAATTGCTAATAAACAAAATAAATAAAACAATATAAGTTTTGAAACATATATTTCTTTATGACCCAAATGATTCATCTGTTTTCTATTCTGATTCTATCTCTGTGTGAAAGCGATTGCGGACTTCTGGAAGTGATTTGAATGTCGATTTTCAAGTGATGCATGCTGGATATTATGCTGAGTTCTTCTGGAGTAAATCATTATGATAATATAATGTACAAGTAGAGCTGTACTTACATGACTCATGTATGTAATGGGTGAGGGTGAAAGCATATGATCGTATTTAGGTACATTTATACTCCATATAGAGCATATATAAGCACTTGGAGGCACGCGACTGATCCATAGAAACCCCTTATGATCGGGTGTGCTAGTGACACTTTGGACGAGTGTTTCTGATTGGCGACCGACATACGCGAAGACAGATAGCGACTCTACCATCGACCTTCCCGCGGATGACAAATTCGAGCGGTTTAAGACCTTTCGAGGGTGCTTCGACCACCAAATTAACGCCAGCACAATAACTTGTCAACTATAAGCATCCATCCCGCGCAAATCACTAACACTATAGTATAATTTTTATCGATTATTTGCGATTAAAACTGATATTTTCATGCTGGATATTAATTCATTATTAATTTTGTTTACAAGTCATGTTGCGTATATGTATATAGAGGCAGCCAATCCTTTCTTAAAAAATAGATGACCTGTCGAGTGTCCGCAGTTTATTCGTGATCTAATTGGTTGAGAGATGATCACGTGAGATCATCACAAGTGCGTAACGTGAAGTAATTATATAGGCGCGCGAAGCGCGGTGTGATATTCTAGTATATTATAGAATAGTATTGTCTGTCATTTATATATATACATATACATATATATATATATATATATATATATATATATA